>VNJY01004126.1:0-79894 GCA_008042715.1 Drosophila bocki | reverse complement strand
ACAGGACTTTGCCAACTCTTCAGAACACCAAACTTGGTTGGATAGTCTCTGGAGGGTTATCGAGTATGCCCAGCCCTGCTGAGCGAGGAGACCTGCATCGAGGAAGTCACATCCGGCGGAGACGGCGTCATCAGAGTAGCTATGGTCCGTACAGCTACGGGTCTAATCAAGAGAGCCGTCGCCAAACTAGCCGCTCTGCCCATCGATTCCGAGATAGTTGGAACCGTACCTCTTCCAACGGGGGGAGTATGTTCGGAGCAGATCGCCAGCGCCTAGTCACGCGCGCATAGGTGTACCGCTGCACCTGCAGCGCTCTTATGTTTTCTCTTTTCTGCTCTTTTCTTATCTCGCTAAAGCTGTCGCGTTATCTATCAGCCAAACTACATTTGTTATCCCATAAACATATATATTCTGAAGCCAAGCTTTGTATACACTCACTCTGCAGCTCCGATAAAACAAACACATTAAACACGGCTTATATTAAATTACCTATCGTGCGTTTTTATTATAAACCATGTTTAATGTGTTTGTTTTATCGGAGCTGCAGAGTGAGTGTATACAAAGCTTGGCTTCAGAATATATATGTTTATGGGATAACAAATGTAGTTTGGCTGATAGATAACGCGACAGCTTTAGCGAGATAAGAAAAGAGCAGAAAAGAGAAAACATAGGAGCGCTGCAGGTGCAGCGGTACACCTATGCGCGCGTGACTAGGCGCTGGCGATCTGCTCCGAACATAAATATTTCTTCAATAAAAATCGCCCCTCTTTAAAGTTTCTCCCAAACTCACCTTAAATTATTGAGCAGCTTGGCTTTGGTGTCCGGTGTCTTCATTGACACATTTGTTTTTACACTTTGGGGAAAATATTTTTTAAAAATCACTGGATTTTTGGATGGCTAACGACTGCGTTGGCTGTAGACTTTAGTCTGTTTGATATCGAGCTGCGGGTGAGGCTTTTATAGGCAAAAATCTCCAACGATTTGGACTGATCTCATCACGAGCTCAAAGCGTGCTCAGTTTAAACTAGTTTCTTTTTTTTTAATATGTATTTTAATGATTTTTTGTTGTTATGCTTTTTTGGGCTCACTATAATGCGAAATCGCCGGCGCAGACATGTGCCAAATTTCTTGTTTACGCCACCGTTTCGAAGCGGTGCGTCAATGGAAGCGGGTTTGCCACGCGGTCCTCGGAGTAAACATGGTGAGTAGTAAACAAAGGAAACCCCAAAACGCAAACCGAAAAACCAAACACCAAAAACAAATAAACAAACAAATAAATAAACAAATTAGCCAGCGGGATTTTCAGGTATCCTTTGGAACATTCAACTCGAAGCCTCTTGGGCCAAGTGTTTGGCCCGAAAGACACCACACTTTATATACACTTTTTGGTAGCTGGAATTTTAACCTGTCTGTATAAATATCTGTTTGTTTTTTACTTTCTTTGGCTGTCTGGGCCACGTTTTTTAATTATTTAGCCATGTGTCTGGCGCATTTGCATAATGCAATCCAAACGGAATTTTTTTCGGCAGACACTGGAAATATATAACATTGACATTTAAAACAATCTTCAAGTTAGACGTTCAAAGTACACAAATTAGATATTTGTTTGGAATATTTGAAACGGGTTTTTTTTCGGGGGGGAATATCCATTGTCACGAAAAGGGAGTGAAGTTTGAGAGGCGAAGATCCTTGCCATGTCATTAAACCTATTAAATTAATGTCTAATTTGAACTTGTTTTTGTTTACTAAAGGGAGTGCATGTCTGGGATATATGATCATAGCTAGTCTGACTAGATTCGGGAATTAAAATGGGTTTTTTAAATATCATTGAACTCGGGGAAATAGTTTAGCAGTGAATAATATGAACTTGAAAACAGATTTTTAGCTTTATTTTAAAAATTTTCAGATATTTTCCTTTCTCCCAACCCTTATTTCTAGATTCTAGCATAATATTTCCAACAGATCAGACATCTATATATCTATAAACAGCAGATTAAAATACTATAAAACCGGCGCCAGCTTTCAAGTTGTTTTCTCGCTTAAAAAAAAAATTGGCTGATGCAATGCAGCCAAGACTTTTCATCAGCCATCGTTTTATGCATAATTTTTATATATCCATAGTCGTCTCAGGCGATCTACATATTCATATATACCTGGATATACGAAAACCTCGTTATGTTACATCGAGTACCAGGCCTATGAAATATCTTTGGGCTAGAAAAAGTCCCTATTTTGGGGGAATATATGATATTTAGATGACGTGTCAAAAAAACTACCGGCCGGCAACTGTCTTCGATTTTTGGAATCATGATGATCAAGATAATGTTTGCAGATCAAAGAGAGTGAGAGAGACAAAGGTGAACACTACGTGAGACATGTCAGGTATGGTTTTTGGGGGTGATTTTTTAATACCCTTTAAGTTTTGATAATTGTCTGTAGGTTTGCTCTAGAAAATCATCGCAAAAACTTGTAGATTATAGGGTATTCTTAGAAGAATATTATTTTAACCTTTAATTATGGAGTAGAATATTTTATTTATGATATCTATTAAATAAAAATTTCTCTCTATGAATATTAAATTTCGAGTTTAAGTTTAAGCTCAAGAAAATAAAAAAAGGATATGAACTAATTGCATACAAATGATAGAGACTTTTCCGCAGGTCTGCCAATTCGGCATGCAAGTTGTAACTTTTTTAGGACCAAAGGTCACACTGGCTATTTTTTGTAAAATACAAGTTTTTAGAAATAATTTTTAATTTTATTAAAGATATTAGAGAGTCCACTTCTTACTCCAAGAATGTAATATATTAGTTTATATTTTTAAACATTTTCCTTATATTCCACGGTATCGAAAAAGTCGACTCCCAGCCCCTCCTTCGACTTATTTGCAAAGGTTTTGCTGATAAAACCAGTTGCTCCGATAGCTCTAATTTGCATTGTCGTCGGCTTGAAACGGGTTCGCCTCAGACGGAGTCGGAGACTGAGGTCACCCTCGGGGCTGGGCGCGGTGCCGGTGCGAGGGAGGGTTCACACCGCGGTGCCTTGGTATGATATGGTTTTGGAAGTCGGAACAGCCTGCAGCTGGCACTGCGTTACTTGATCGTAGAACGATGACGCAGTTCCTCCGCCAGGCAGGCATTGCACTCGGTTCAGATCGGATCGAAGCTAATGAGATGATCGGAATACGGGGTATTTAAACCAGGTGCTGTGTCCGCTGGAGGGCCAGTAGAAAGTCCAGAGCAGAGCAGAGCAGAGCAGTCAGTACCTGGGAGCGTGAGCTGTGAAATTTCCTTTCTTTTCCTATCTCCAATGCGCTAGTTGCAAAACTTTGTGTGTCAATGCCAAAAATTAGCAACACGGATTCCAAACAGAAATTGTTGAAGCAGTCAAGGTGGGTGGAAAATTAAATAAAATTTATTATAAGCCTAAAAATGAATTTATGGTGACAAAAAGGGTGAAGAAAAAATATTTTTTGTTCAATTTTTATCGTAGAAAATATTTTTCTTAATAAAATAAATCCTAGAAAAAGTTTTAAAATTGTTTAGTTTATCTAAAATATTCTAAATTATTAAAAAAATAAATCTATAATGTTTTGTTTACTAAAAACATTGATCACGAGTACTTAACGTGTAATAAAAACAGGTTTTTAAGCAAAACCTTTGAGTATAATTTGCTAATTTCAAATTAATTTCAAGTAACTTCAAGCTTTCTTATATTTCTATTTATAAAAATATTATTAAACATTTCAAATTAAGTTCTAAAAATTATAAAATATATTTATTTACCTTCCTTCTAAATTCCCTTAAATAAATTTTCATTTATATTTTCCCTTTACCCCACAGATTGGGCAAAAGTCTGTCATCGAAAAAAGGATCCCGCACGGGCAATTCGGCCAACAATAAGGAACTTAAAGTACTGACCCTGCTGCAGACTGTACCGTGAACTTTGAACTCTCTACGCAAGGCATTTGGAAGCGCGCAGCTTTTGAGTAATTGGCAAAAATTAATTCACCAAATCAAAAACAAGAAACTCCAACCAACGCTAAAATGGTCTATACCGAACGCAATGAGAAGTGCATGAGCAGCTCGTCCAAGGACAAGCCAACTTCCAAGGACTACAACAGCTCCAAGTCCGGATCCTCTGGTTCAGGATCCGCTTGGAGTGGTCAGGCCTCGAATGCCGAGAAATGGAAGTACAACAATATGGTCCAGAATGATCGCGAAAAGTTCAATGGAATGCATTTCTCTTAGATCAGAGGAATATATCCTGTTGAAGGAAGGATAACTGGGACCGGGGGAGCTGCTTGTTTGTTATTGTTACTTCTATAAGTTGGGCTTAGCTGGGTTTCGCTTTAAATTAGTTCTCTAAGACTTTCGTTTATATGGATTTAAGTATTGCTATGTGATACAGAGAAGAAAAAAAAAAACAAAATTAACTCTTCAATTGGTTAAAAAAAAATTAAATCATTAAGAGATGCGCAAAGAAATGTGATGACAATTTTATTTATATACTCATGAAGGGTATTATAATTTCAGTCAATCCCCCAAAAATTTCTAAATGAATTTCTAAACAATACTTTCCCATTCCCAATCACCTATCAATATATTCCCTTGCCATTTGACCTTGCCACTTGACTCGAATTGACTTGACTGATATCCAACGAATATTTTATTGTCTGCAGCATTTGCATGAATTGCGGCTATTAGCGTGATTGAGCCAACTTTTCTACCCTCGGTGAATCCTGGACGGAGTGCACTTAATACGCATTAGCTACGCTTATTTGACAGCCTCAATCTGCCCGGGCCAGAGGAGATGCCTGCAATATTGATGATGTCTGGGCCGGCGCCACCCTCATTCTGCCATTTTCCCACCCATTTTCACCAATATAGCTTGACGCGTGTCCTTTTACCGAGAACAAGTGTATCTCCCACTGCAGACGCAAAAGGACGACGTCCGGTTTTCGTTACGATATACGACAGAGTGCGAAAATTTTTATAATTTTACAATTGTATTGTTGTTCGGACCGGAAGGAAGAGGGGAAAAAATTCAGTGGCGCGAACGGGAGTGAGGCGAAGGATGCTTCTTCGGTTGCGGTTGTCCTTCGGTCGTGACACACGACTGAGCAGGACACGTGGCGTGCGGCTATTAGGAAAAGCGATTTCCTTGACGCTGCTAATAGAATTCTAGCACTCTCCGACAAACGCTATCCACCCATCCCACCCCCCCAAAGGAATAAATGTTGTGGCGTTTTCGGGGTTTTTCTCCTTTCCGGACGAGGTGGCAGCAGCTGTCAATGGGATTTACACAGCGAAAAGATATCAAAGATATCAAGAAATACTTCTAAGTTATGAATTTAAAGTGAAAAATAATAAATTAAAAGCAAATGAAATTTGGGAACCCATAAAAACACATTAACACTATATAAAACGTTTATACAGAGATTTATATTAATTAAGTCCTTAAATAACATATATTAAAGGTGTCTAAAACTTTGCAATAAAATATTTGAGCCACCAAGTAGTAAGCTTTTATTTTAAAGATTTTTTATATTTTAAAACATACATTCACAAAAGGTTTTTAGGGATTTAGAAATTTATTATTTAGGATTTTAGAAATTCTATTTAAATATATAGAAAAAAAATCCCTGAACTATAAATTTTGTAACAAAAACTTTATTTTACCTGTGCATCTATATATAATTGGAAGCCTTCTCTCTAGTATATCCCAGTCCCATCTCCGTCAGCCTCTGTCTGAGCTGTGAGCCTTGTAATTACTTTGTTTCCTAGCGCCAGGAGGTCCTTTGGTCGTCAGCACCCAGAAAGATTCCTTGTCACTCTTTTTGGTGTTGCTTGTGCGATGCAATTAAAAGCGCTCCGCAGGTGTCCTTTGAACTCTGTCACCCGTAAATATAAACGAACATAAACTGTCTCTCAATTTTTGGCTCGTTGGCGTGGAGAAATGTGTCAGTTGCAAGGCTTCCGAAATGGGACATCGCTCTCTGATTCTGGATTTTATCAGACAGAAGCAATTATCACGTCATTATCACGAGGCAAAGCCACAAAACTGTTTGCTGCTTTGATTTTTCGATGTTTGTTTTAAGCACTAGAGGGTATAAGAGGGTATATCTAGCAGGGTTTTGTTTTTGTTTCAGGTTTTTTTTCAGCACGTGTCACTCAGGATGGTCAAGGCAGAGATCAGCAGAGTCTATCGAAGGCTTAGGAACTGATTTCCGGCAAAGGACAGCCCTCAGACAGTAGCAACCCTGCCTCCTGTTGGAAAATTATGAATAATATCCGTATCTTCTGCCGAGACACACACACAAAAGTATGGTTGTAAATATGTACCGTGAAATATGTACAGAGAGCAGCTTGCAAGGGGAAACGGAAAAAAGGGCCCACACTTCACTTCAATCTCAGCCAACGCCTCCGAATTTTTGGAAACTCGAAAATAAATTCGTTGGCGGGGCATGCCGTCAGATACAACTTCCGATGACAACCGACAGATGTTTTTTCCTTTTGGCTGGGAACAGGATAACGACGACAAACAGGAGTTGCGCCCGCTTGCAAAACACAAAACAATTGCCTCGTCGCGGATGTCTCCGCCATACAAATAGTCCAAAGTCGAATCAGATGCGAATTACAGTCATGTATTTGAATGTACTTGATAATGTACGGGCGTTGACATCACGGCAAAGGTGTTTTGCTGGATTTTGCAGGGTTTGGGTTTCCACTCTGGGCACATGACAATGTCACTGCCACATGGCACACGCTGGATTTGGCAATCCTTGGCAAGGTGTGACGCATCGGAAATGGATGGGACTTTGCCTGATATTCGATCATATTCCAGCTGGTAAAAGATGGGGGCGGCGGCAAAGTGTTAAAGTGAATTATTAAAGGGAGATCAAGGGGGAATTAGTTGAAAAAGTGATACAAATAATATTTATTGGAGGAGATTTAAATATAATTTAAGGGGAATTGAAGGTAAGTACTAAGTGAGGGTTGGGAAAATATTTTTTTAAAACATGAAAAATATTTTTTTCAAGGATTTATAATATTTATAATATTAATTTAATACTCTCCTTCAAAATAATAATCCTTATAGAATTTGTTTCTTTGATTCTCTGCCTTAAAAATGCTTAAATTTTAGTAAATACCACCTTTAAAATAAATTAAATCAGAAATCAAAAAACCCATCCCAGCTTAATTAATTTCCAATCAAAATAATATTTTACCTTCACATAATTAGCTTTCTTATTATATATACCCTTCAAGTAAGATGTATTCCTGTCAGTTTTAAAAAAAGATCTCTATAACACATCAATCCCAGGATTTACATATATCATATCATATATTATATTAAATAACCCATCATAAAATTATGCAAATGCCAGAGAATATGATATACAAAATAAGCCAAACATTTGTCCACACAAAAGGTGGCAATTACACGATGAAAAAACACAGGAGGGAGACTTTGTAAAAATCTGAATCAAAAGCAACCAACCACCTCACACTGGCCTCCGCTTTCCTCCTTTTTATTGTTACGGATATATACTCGTATATAGGTATATAAATATACTCGTAATTTTTCAGCCGCCATTTCTGATCGACAGCTGTCATGAATGACAATTGGATTGCGGGAAACAGCAGCAGCAGCAGTAGGAGAAAAATGCCACTGAAACCGAGAGTTGCAGACTCGCAGCCTCTGCCCCTCGAGATTCTTATAAAATATGCAATAAAAATATGAAACCTCGTAATGATTGCCAGTATTTATAGATTTCAAGCAGAGACCCGCTGCTGCCGCGAGGTCATCAAATCGAAAACAACCGAATCGACATGGAAATTGAAATTGAAACAATGGCAGGCGGCGAGTCGCAATCGATGCCCCTTGCTCCAGGGGCGTCGTCCGGTTGGTAGGGGGATTTTTTCAAGAGGAAACTGAACTGAACTGAACAGAATTGAACTGAAGTGGAGTGGTTCTCAAGTAAAACGCAGAAATGCGGTTGCTTTTTTGTGGGTCGTGACAGGACAAATGAGAAGAGAAAAGGAGTGGGATCTGATTTTGGGTGACGAGCTAAGAAGGGGATTTAAATAAATAAAATTAAGAAGAGATTAAGGAAGTATGAGCCTAAATAAAGAAAAAACTACATGAGAATTGGTTATAAAATAAAATTAAATTAAATATTAGTTTAAAATAAATTTTAATTGATTTTAAGTACATACATCTCCTTATTTCTATATGATTAAATACTTCTTTGCATACTTTTAGACTCTACTTAAATTGATTTTAAATCTTAAGTAATGTTTTTCAGTCTTTTGTGACATTTTGTGAATTTTGTTGTATCTATTTTGTGAATTATTTTAATTCCGTGAATAAATAATTTTTTTAATATGTCTATAAATATTTATTTTTTTTTTTTTTTGCTATATCCTTTATCTGGTAGCTGATTCCCTTAGCTACTCTGGCCAAACCCCATTTTAACGGACTGCTGCCTGCCCTTGAAGAACCTCATTCTATATGTTTTCATACGCACAACCACATGTGGGATGTGACCAAGGCATGGAGGTTGGGTAAGGGGTTAGGAAAGGAGTAAGGGGAGTGTGCAAAGGGGTGTATGCAAGGGGGTGTTGAACGGAGGGCACACACACAGAGTGCAAAACCTTTAAATGCAATTACGACGACCTCATGTCGCATGTGAACTCATGTGTGGAGAGTCGTCGTCACAAAACGCCAATGATATGCTCTCGAGTGTCTTTTGTTGTGGCTTAAATACATAACCAGGGCAACTCCCCTTGTGTCCTGCGTTTGCTCCTGTTTTTACAGCATCCTTTAAATTTTGAGCGCGCCAAAAAAAAAAGCTGCGACGAAGCTTTCCATTCGCTAATCGCCTGATGCACACACGGTTGTGTGTGTGTGGCATATGCACCGCTCCACAATCGCATCATTTTGAGCAATTAAGTGTGTATTATCCTTCGCAGCGTCTGTCAAAGGACCACGAAAGCAACTTCAAACCCCCGATTTTGCGAGCTGCGAGCTGCGAGCTGCTCCTGTTTCTGTTCCTGTCCCGCCACCGGAAGTACATTGAATATGCGCCAGTGAGTGTGTGAGAGTGTGTGCAGTAAACGGTATATGAGAGGCACTGGAAATATATATTTATAATAATTGTAAATAATATAAATTTTATAATTTATTGATGGCCGGAAAAGAGAATTATTTATTACTTGCCTGAGAATCTAAGAGTTTTAGATTCCAATTCCGAATAGATATATCATAAATGTTAGAAATATTTAGGCATTTATTACAGTAATACCATTATTATTGTATTCTTAAAGAAATAATTCTTATTTCCTTTTAAAATTAAAATTAAACCCCATTTTCTAGCAGTGCACCTCTGTCCGCTTCCCTCTCTCTCCTATAAAATCCGCGCTTTTCATGCGCAAATTGTGCATTTATGTCGACAATGGCGAGCCAACAAAGGCAGCGGAATGGGATGCGGAGTACTCGTTATATGCGATTGGGACCTGGGATATGGGATATAGGATATATGTATGTATGGGATATAGGGATACGCGGTGTTCTTATGCTTGGGATGCAGTCCTCATTGTGATGCCAACTTTTACTTTTGTTCGTTGTGCCAACTAACTAAAGGCGGTCCTAAGGCGTTTCGCTGTCAAGTCGCAGGGGCTCAAATAATATGCTGTAATTTATTTTAAACTAGGAGGAACGAAGACCTAGGAGTTAGTTTTAGCAGAAATAAAGTTTTTGAAATTCTAAGTAATTTTTTAAATATCATAAATCCTAGTAAACATTGAATTGATTATCAAGCAAAGTGCTCAGTGTGCTTTCTGTCAGATCGAGTTTCGATAGAAATCATTTGCCATTCTCAGTTTTGGTTGTCCATTTGGAGAAAAGTCAAAAGAAAAAATATAAAAACCGCTTATAGATTTCGAATTCAAAGATGTCTGATCGCAAAGCCGTAATCAAGAACGCTGACATGAGCGAGGAGATGCAGCAGGACTCCGTGGACTGCGCCACCCAGGCTCTCGAGAAGTACAACATTGAGAAGGACATTGCGGCCTACATCAAGAAGGAATTCGACAAGAAATATAATCCCACCTGGCATTGCATTGTGGGACGCAATTTTGGCTCATATGTAACCCACGAGACGCGCCATTTCATCTACTTCTACTTGGGCCAGGTGGCGATTTTGTTGTTCAAGAGCGGTTAAAGTCTGGTCGAGATGTGGGAGGAGGTGATGGTGAGGATGCCTTTTGGAGGGGCAAGCACAACAACAACAACAACAGCAACAACAACACGTACATAGACACGAACACTGAGAGGAAGAGGTGCAGGATCAGTTGGAGCAGGTTGCAGCATCATCAAGAAACAAAAGACAATAAAAAATAGTTGACATCAATTTCAAGTATTTTTATTTTTTCAGGGTTATATCAAAGAAGCTAGGTGTTTCTTCACCATATTGCAAGTCCTTTTGAACTTTCCCACTCCATTATTTTAGCCAAACGTTTCTTTCTAGCCACTCTCATGCTCCTTGGGCGATTTTTCATTCGCTTTATTGCCCTCTCTGGGCTGTCACAAACAAGTGTTGGCCAGCCAAAGGCAACCACATACACGCCCACTTGCCCGGAAGTTCTTCTAGCCAGCATGTCTCCTCTGGCCAATTTAAAAATTCAATTTAATTTCAATTGATATTGGAAATTCTTTCTGCGAAAACCCAACCACATGCGCAGCGGGGAAGCCCCATTAAGAAAGGCGACAAAGAGAGAGAGAGTTTCCAGGGATTTTACAACTCGGACTTGGACTCGTCGACAAAAGGTGCAAACAGCCAAAGCAATTACATCACAGATTTTCATCGACACAAAGTTTTCGTTGATAATTGAAATGGGGCTTCCTCTTGGTTGGTTGGTTGGTTGCTGGAAGCCCAGACAGAAGGAGCCATAAATTATGCACAGGACATGAAGGACAGCCAGTAAAAGTAACCACCAACCCTCACCCTCACTAATTGCCTGGTCCAGGTCCTGCCAAGGACCTCAGGGCAGCAGATTGCTCTCCGCTCTCCTGTTTTCCTAGCAACGCCGTCCTCGTCGCCTTGGGCTGTGAAAGATTTGCCACACGTTCCGGCCATCTCATAAATAAAAGCAAAATTTCATTAAGACAAATTATTGTCTATCAATATGTTGCCACAAAACAGGAGCTGGGAAGGAGCTAGGAAGGAGCGGTTCAGGACATTCATTGCTCATTTGCCAGCCCGCTGGTCGACCTCCCTTTTTGGTATTTGTATGTTTACATAATAATATTTGCGGCTCATAATTGCATAAATTTTTAAAGCGAAACGCGTTTCAGGCTTGTGTGCAACCTGCAATCCTCATTGTTCTCTTCTGACCCCTGGATATCCCTTTTCCCAGGCTCGGGGATACCCTAACAAAAGGGCAGAGTTTAAAGGGGTACAACTAAATTTTACAATTTATTTAATTGTTTGATATAAATTTATAAAAAATTATTAATAATAAATAAAATATAAAGGTCTACAAATATTTAAGTTAAAGGTTGTTTAGGTAGTTTATTTGTTATTTTAATTGTTTCATATTTAAAATATATTTTTAGTTTCTTTCTAAAACATTTTAAAAAGTCATTTTAAGTCGTTTTTTCTTGTGTAGAATATATTTTAAATCTTAAAAAATTTTAATTTTTTAGCAACGATTTTTTTGAAACTAGTTGTTATATTTTTTTATTTAAAAATTAGATTAAAGATTAAGTTCTCTTAAATTTTTAAAAAGATTTTTCCTAATTTTTGTATTTGTTATTTAATCTCTGATGGATTTTCCTATTATTAAAACTCAAAAATGTCTCAATTTCCTTTAACTAAATATTTTAATTATATTATCAAACTCTATAAAAAATATTCTGTTATCCTTTTCTTAGAGTATTTATTGCATCGACTTATATTTAGTTATTTTCCCGTTGTTTAGCTTTGGTTTTGGGGTTAAATACGTAGAAATTAAATTAAATATGCCCGCGGTTAAATGTCGTTGCACAACCTGTGCCCTTCCGCAAACACACAAAAGGGATTGGGACTGTAGGCCTAGGCTTAAATCCAATTACGATGATAACCAGGGGGGGAGTTTTCACTCAGGTGAATAATATTTTCTCAAGCCACGTGCTGGAAATTGAGGCATCAAAAAATACAAATTTTCGAAAATATGCCCTAGAGGAATATTTAGAGATATTTTTCTCATGAGGGAAGATCAGAAAGAGGGGGCCCTTCTTCTTCGCGGCGGCGACACTTGACTTCCCACTAATTGTTATGACCGCATAAATCCACATTTATTACTCTGCCAGAAGAGAGGAAGACTCCAATCCAATCCAATTGCTCGGCTGTCACAGAGCTCATCGATTTTCTCGGTTTCGTCTTCAAAGCCGCGACTGCGGCTAGAACAAATCGAGTGTGAAATTCGATAAGTGGCTGGGATTGTCTGAGTTTCCAGCGGGGAGACCTTGTTTACAGAGAACACCCAAAATCGACGAATACAAAACTATTATGGGAGCCATGAATTTTGAATTATGCTCCACTTTAACGCGACTTTTACGATGGCAATTGAAAAATTTGTTTCTTTTTCTTGTTCTCCGCCACAGAATGAATAAAAATATACTTGTTAAAGTTTTGATTCATGATATTTTAAGTGGTTTTGTGACACTTGACAAGTGTATATATTTTTGATTTGTTTTGAAAGATGTTGTAAAAAAACTAAATAAGGGATTTAGATTAAGAGAAGCCTTAAATTTCCCCCAATTTAATATGTTAAGTTTTTATAAATTAAATAAATATAAATTTCTACATTTTCAAATTATATTTTTAAAAGATGTTCACCTCTTTAAACAAGTTTTCTCCAAGTTCTTATATAATTTTCTATTTTCTTTCCTATTTTTTGTGTGAATAATAATCGTAAATAACTTATTTAGCCATAAATTTAGTGCCGAAAAATGACATTTACCCCCCTGATGCCCCCCTTCCCCTTTTGGTCAATAAAATGATTTACATGAAATTCCCATTTTCCCAGGGCCACTTGACTCTGCGACGCAAGTCAACCTACCCGCTACCCCCTCCTCCAGCTCAACTAAATCGCTACTAAGTAATATACTATATAGATTATATTGCCACGCACATACACTCTACACACACACACACACAAAACACACTAAAGACACTAAGCACGACAAAAAGACATTAAACACGACAACGAAATAAAAAAACATTGAAGTTCCTTATCAGCACTTCCGGTTTTCGTGACCAATGTCTTGGGGTGTGCACACACACCATATATACACACACACAATGTGCCTTTTTGGTGTATCAGTTTCGCACACTCTCCGGATCTGAGCCCGGGCATGCAAAGGTTATAGAAATGGAAAAGTCGGGGTTATGGTTGGGGGATTGTAACCCTCTGATTTAGCCTCTTTTCCCCACCCTCCCCAAGTTAGTCTTAATTTCTGGACATGCTCTTGGCCACACTGGTTATCCTCCATTATTCATAAATATGCAAATGCCAGGGCGTAATAAATTCCAGATGCATGGCCAAAGGCTGCGGGTCAATTTCGAGCTCACGCTCATGGGCTTACAGTTTATACACTGAAAATATTTGTTGTATTAAATAAGGAGAAGTAATTTATAAAATCCCAAACAGACCTTTTAAAAAAATGTCATCTAGTTATTAAAAGAGAAAAAATTCCAAGGCAAAACTAAATCAATTTCTTTTTCCTTAATAAAATCTATTTTCCTATTTATTCCAAATTTTCCTCTGTGCATTTTCGTTTGGCTTTGGTTCTTTGGTATGGTTGGGGTGGTGCTTGGCCTGTTTAGCACTCAATCTGAGGCGGCTCCTCCGGACCACTGGCATATGCCACATTACCTTGCCGCAAATTAAATGGGCTCGCGTTTCGGCTCAGTTCTGCCGAGGACTTCTTGAGGTCCTTCCTTTGGCAGGCTGGGATTCTTGTTTAAGGGGCTGGCCAGGCGGCGGCTGGTTGCATGTGGTGGGCGTTAACCAACTCATACAGACGAAGGACAGGGAATCCTGCAGAGATATTCCTAAAGGCACAGAGAGATGCGGGCGTGACAACTCACGAGAGGAGGAAAGTTAATTGAATTTGGTTGTTGGTGAGAAGGATTTGTTTTTATTTTATATATGTATAAGGTATAATTATCAGGGGATTTCCATGTTCAAAATATGTGTAAGACCTCCTCCTCTCCCTCCACAAATGTCCTGTAAAATGTTTCTTAATCATAGCTCTCCATAGATGATTATGTATCGCCTGGACTTTGATTTAAAACAAAATAAATCATAAATTTTCTTTTTGCTCTAATACAATCAAGACAACCAGGACCTCCCAAAACCAGCTAAGGACACCCCCTACTGGCGCCGGACTGTGTATAATGCGCACAATCGCAGCCAGGACACGAAATCGGAAGGAAAGGAAGTCCTAATGTGTGGTGGTTCGAGGCAGAGTCAGTTTCGAGGGAGAACTGTTTGCGCAGCACAAAGTGAGTTTTCTTTCTTTTTTTTTCGAGAAGAAGAAGCCGGACCTTTGTAAGGAAGGATGGCAGGACACACACACACAGAGAACAGGACTTGTGCTTGAGTTTTGCCTGGGCAAACAAGCGTATAAATTGAGTTATAATTTGATTTCGCCACTCCTTTGGCTCCGGATGTTGGCTTCACCGTTTATTTAAATGAATCCTTCCCCGGACATGTGGCAATTGGTTGTTATCCTCTTGAATTTTCGGGGTTTTCCGCAAGGGTTCTTGTATCCTTCTTCCTTGGGCAGGAAAACTATGATTGGTCATACTTGTGACTTCTTGCAAGAAACGGATGTGTAAGAGTGTGGTTTTTGGTTTTGATTTCAGGGCAATTAAATTTAAATAGAATTTCCTTTGAAAATTGTTTTGGCTTTTCCACCTCCTTCTCTCTCTAACTTGAAGCTAATTACCTTCCCTAAGACAAAGGGATTTTACTGCCTGAGAAAATCTGCTGCTGCCTTGCTCTCATTTACTTAAAATGTTGCTAAAAAGTATCCTTTGTGGGTAATTTTATTTTTAAGAATTAAGGCAGGCAGAACTAATACTTTTTTAATTAAGCCAATTTGCGGGTTCTGGTGGATCAGTAAAGGCCACTTGGGGGCGGCAATATGCGTACAATGTGATTCGAGATTTTTTTTATATATTTTTTTTCCAGCAAACCTTTCTCTGTCGCATTTTCTGTGTATATATTTTATTTTTTTTTGCATTCTTAATGCTTGAAATGGCAAAATGGCAGTTTACGCTTGCTACACATTTTGTCCTGTTTGCCGGCGGAATAAACCCCAGACCCAGATCCATTTCCCCCCCACCTCGTTTCTTTCTTCTTTTTTGCCACATTGAGTGGCACTCTCAAGCATGTCTTTACATCTCTTTACGCTTGGGGGGATTACTTTTGGGCGGGGGGAAATCGAGGGAACTCTGTGGGGAAAATGGCCGCCCTCAGAGATATATACAAGTATACTGTATGTTTTGAGTTATTACTTTGCATATCAACGAACACATGGTGAGTCCCAAGATTTATGTTGCAATCGGGGCTTGTTTATGCTTTCGATAAGGTCCGAAAAAGGCCAGATAAAACCGTCGACGAAGAACAGATTCAAAAACTCAAAGGCAGACTTCACTTCTCCAGGCTACAATGTGTCTTTTTCTCTGTATTTTTAGACATTTATCAGCAAAGCAAACACAGAACCCAGGGAGACAGGCAGGCGCAACCACAACTTAACAGCAACTCAAACTTTTGTTTTGTCTGCCCGATGTGGTGCCCTCTGTATCTGTATCTGCACGCTGTATCCGTATCTGTATCTGTTTTTATGCACCCGCATGGATCTGTCGGATCGCGGCGGCTGAAAATCGATCTGCAAGTGCCCCCGAACAGAAAGCGCAGAAATGCGCAAAAAGTCACGTAGTCAGCGAAACAGACAAAACCATATAGACAACGATTTGCCCTGATATTTACGTACTATATGGCCGGGTGTAGGGATTGAGGGATGAGGGGAGGGACCTGTAGGGGGTGGCAGCTGCACGTGGCATTGATCTGGGGCCACAACTCCAGCAGGAGGAGTACGATTAGGTGACTGCCAAAGCACAAAATCCAAAAACGAGTTCACTTCAGGACTACACTGAGGGAAATTGGAAAGAGATATATACTTTTGAGATATATTTATTACATAAAAATAAGGGGAAAATATAAATAGGATATATATACAAATCAAATCGTTAGGTGGATTTTTAAGAATTTTGAATATCGAAAAATATCGTTAATATCGATTGTAATTAATTTTTTCTCTCTTTTTATCGATTCTTTTTAGTCGATATTTGACAGAGAATACATATTAATCTATTTTGGTAAAAATTAAAATATCGATATTTTCATGGAATTTCGATAAAATATCGATGAAAGCAGGTACTAATTTTTGATATACCATCTTAATTTATACAATCCTAATCCCCTTCCATTTCACCCAGATATTTTTCTAACTGTATTCTCAGTACCAAATGGGCAATTAAAGTGTCACAAGTTCGGGACATGCAATATTTCATGACGCAATGCCTAAGATTATGAATATAAATGCAAATTAGTCCTCGGCTAGTCTCAGCCCACCTTGCCCTACCTCAGCCCACCTTTCTACCCTTAAGCTTAGCTCACCTTGCCCCGCCGATTTCCACCTGTCTGTTGTTGTGGTCAGCAGGAGAGGAAGGAGAGGCAGAAGAGAGATGGAATGAGGGGTTAGCTGGAAAGCGGGAGCGTGACAATCATTAAAAGTCAAGCGACGAGGACGAGGACGACGGACCAGGGACGACGAACGACGACAACGTTGAAACGTCCGACGTTGAACAATCACTGAAAATGACTAACGGTAACCACGATAGCTCACATCCGGACCAAAAGTCCTGGCCTGAATACTATATACCACACCATATTCCGTACGAAGAAAAGCTTTCGGGGGGACCCGTGCACGTTGAAAGAAAATTACGCTCTTATCTCGCTTCCTGTCGTGACACAATTTTCTATCATAGAAGCCACTCGAGGAACCGACTTCGTCCTGATGTTGTTCCGTAACTTGGGTCAAATACATAAAGTTATTATTGCTTTTACTATTTCGGCTCTCGGGAGGGGTGCAAGAGGGGTCTGAAAAAGTAATGATAAATGTGCCACGCTCACGTTTTCCAAAACTCAGAGGTAGCTTTTTGGGCCATTATTTACTAACACACAAATTTTTTTTACGAAAAGTGTCACTGAAATGGGTTTTAGGCTAGAATTACATAGGCCAAGGGATCATTGGTATAACTTCAGGAAGGTAAAGTAATTATATTTGAGTCACAAAATTCAAGAAAATCTAAATAAACGGTGACAGTGCCTTTGTAAGGGAGAAACAAGTTTTTATTTTTTCATTATTTACTTTAAAAAGTGATTTCCTTGAACACCTTCTTCAATTCCCATTAAAATAACTTTAGGTGTTGGCTTATTACCACCACTTTTTCTAAAACCACTTTAACTTCCTCAAATTTAACCTTATTTATGTATTTTAATCACACAACTAAACTTCTAACAGGTTACTATAACTGAATCTTAACCCAGAAACATTGTTTTCGTAACCCCAAAGTAATGGCCATTTAATGCATAATTAAATTGTCCAAGCACATGCAAGCGAAAGTAAAGATTACAATTTTTTCTATGAATTTCATAAATACTTAATTAAGTGGGTTTGCTTTCTGGCCCTTCGTCTCTGTCTCACTCCCTTCTCTCGTCTTGCTCACACTCTCTGTCTCCTGAACGTAATGAGATGAAAATTGCAACAACAAAAAACATATATACGCTACGTACGTGACAAATTGAAAAAAAGCGCATCAGTGGAGCGAAGTTAACTGGTGAGACCTGTGTGGAATCAACCATACCATATTGGACAGCGACATCGTCGTTTCTGATGACCAAGTACAGCGACAGCTACTGTGACTGACTTTTACGAGTCCAAGTAAAAAAAATAAACCAATATCTCAGAACGCTGTTCGAGGCGAGTGTAAGTGGAGCTCGGAGCTCCCTCCTGTATGGGACCTGTATGGGGGCTCTCGTAATACTATCTAGACACGTGAAATGAGTTATCAACGGTCACAGTGGGGCAACATATGAGGAGAAATGTGGTTGTAAATAGTTTAATTACTTTGGTTTGGAGTGTTGTAATTTTTTTACAAAGAAGGAAACATTTTAGAAATTTTTTATAGAGACACTTACCTTTAGTAGTTTCCTAAAAAAAAATAAAATAAATTCTTATTAAAAAGGTGTCGAAATTGTAAAAGGGTGATCCCAGGAAGCATATACTTTTAAAGTATTAAACTTTATTGTTTTAATTATTTCTACAAATATTTTCCTTCTTTGTTTTCTCAGTACAGTCACCACTGTCCACGACGGATAATCAGCTCGCGAACACTGTCGCTGTAAACTTAGAATCGGCACATGACTAAAAACTTATTACCATGACGCAGATCACAAAAAAATGTCTCAAGGGAATATTGTCAACCATCGGTCCAAGACCAATTATGACTTTTTACAGATGCCCATGGATGTACATATGGATGTGGCTATGGATGCTGTGGTCATGTTTGTGGAGTAAGCAATACTGTCCTATGCCATTCTGCACCTCGTTTTCCCTGATTTCCTTCTCCCGAACGCCGAAGGCTCATGGCTCATAACTTTTTCAGTTAATGAAGACATAAAACCCAGTGCTGTGGCTGCGCGGCTGCCACGGCAGCTAAGGGCAATAAACACAGAGGCAGAAATAGCAACAAAAACAAGAGCAACACCAGCAGCAAAACAACAACAAGGAGCTTGCCCCTTTTTTTGAGCAGCAAGGTATTTGTTTGTTCTTTTTCTGCTGCGATTTACTTTTTCGCCTTTTGTTTGTTTTTGCAAAATCACAAGAAAGTTGCGCCCATAAGTCTGCGGAAAACAAGTTCAGAGATATCTCCAAAGAGTGATAGCACGGGGTTTAGCGGGAAGGGGTTTTTTCTTTGTTTTGCCTTGAAATAAGGTAGGAAAGAGATGTGTATTTGTGGAGGAGAGTAACTACAGTGTGGTCTGTGTATGGTGAACACTCTCCTATAATAATAATAATATAATGTAAATTTTATAAACAATTAAATTAAAAAGTTGAGGTACAAAATATTAAAATATTTATTTTAATTAGGGGTTTAAGATACTTGATTCCTACAGTAAACCCTTAATAGCTTTAACCCATCAATTGTCTTATTTAAAGTCCACTGTATTTTCAACGGAGAGTATTCTATGTGGCTCTCTGTCCTTTTTTTTCACCGCTATATACCAGCAAACGCCATTTTGTGCAAAGTTGTTGCTGTCTCTGCCTTCTGCTGACGCTTCTGCCTCTGCTGCTGCCCACTGTCGCTATCAGCGCACATCAATGGACCAGCGACCAACGACGAGCGACGAGCGGCGACAGTGCGGCGACACAATTTGGCGCACATTACGTATACGCAGCGTTGGCCAAAGCGAAAGAGCAACAACCGAGGAGCAAAGCAACAGAATAGCAGCCAGCAGCAGCAACAGATGAGCGAGCGGGATGGACATAGAATATGGAGAGATAGAGAGCGCCAAATGAGCAGCGACTGAGAGATATGATAACGGCAGCAGCAGCAGCAGAGGCGACCAGCAGCAGCGACCGCAACAGAGGCCACGCCTCCAGTTGGTAATCTCGGTGGACTTTTCTTTTGTTTTCAGGCCCACCGAAAAACAACAGTCAAGGACCTCTTGGAGAGCCTTTGTCCTTGGCTGGTAACCTCTTAACACACTTCATTAATCAAATGCCAGCAGCAATGCACAAAGCTGACGAGAAAAAAACAACAACAAAAACTGACTCGCCAAAAGAGCAACAAGCAACAGACGAAATTCGCCGTTACTATTGAGGCGAATTCAAGCTCTCTCTCTGTTTTGCGGAGACAAAGCTCCACCCCAAGCGGAGTAGAGCGCAGACGCAAGAGCGCAAGGTAGAGAGCGCCACATGGGAGCATCTGAGGCAGAGGGAGTTCTACTGCTGCTGCTGCTGGGACGCCAAAACTTTTTGCTGCTCAGTCTCTGTCGACGCAGACGATGACAAACGAATGACAGACAGCACACTCCACTCTCCGCTGCGCTGGGCTCCACGCTCCATGCCCCCAACCAAAGTCGGGCCAAGAGAGAGAGAGATAATAACAAAGAGATAAGGGAGACGACAGCGAAATGGCGACAGCAGCAGCAGCAGCAACAACAACAACTCCCATTGAATGCCCGCCAGTCAGAAGCGTTCGTTTTGCCTGTATTTGTGCGCCTGTGTGGGAGAACACTGTTGCACATGCCAGGGATAGGAAGGAGGAGCAGGAGGTGGGTGAGAAGGTGGCTCTGCTGCACGATTACCTCATACTGTAAATTGCATCTCCACAATTATATATGTATGCATATAAAATACATGTATGCACTGCATGCGTGTGAGAGTGTGTGTTTGTGTGTGGGTGTTTGTAATTTCCTGATAATTAAATCTGCACAGAAATTATTTCACTCTCCACTTTCGCCACTCTCCTCGCCTCTCCTCTTGTGCGCTTTTCTCTGCAAAGAAATTAA
Source organism: Drosophila bocki (assembly GCA_008042715.1). Classification (NCBI taxonomy): domain Eukaryota; kingdom Metazoa; phylum Arthropoda; class Insecta; order Diptera; family Drosophilidae; genus Drosophila; species Drosophila bocki. The sequence goes on along the minus strand of VNJY01004126.1, from coordinate 59,195 downwards.
TGAGAAACTCGCAATTGGGATAATGAAAACGACTTTGCCCAGATACGTTTTCCCTTTGGCCATTAATGTGGCCATAATTTTGGATTTTAGCTCTTAATTAAGGCGGCTTCTTGGCTATCGAGGTCATTGTGAGTGCTGTACGCGGGGCTTAGAGGACAATACACATAAGGATACTCTTGTAAAAGGGGCTATTTGTAGAGATGTATACAAATTAAATAAAATAGTATGATGTTTTTTGTAAATAAATATGTTATGGTAAATGTCATATCTGTATAATTATGACACTATTATAAGACTACCGCTGTTTTTTGTATTTTTCAAGTATAGGATATTAAATAGATAGAATTATTAAAAAGATTCTTTATCTAGTTGATAAATTAATTTTTATAAATCCATCAAAGGCTTGTCTTGAAGGCAATTAATTTTCTTTTTATTAAATTCTACTAAACCTATTAAAACTAGAGTCACCATTACATGATAATTGTTCACGTAATTGAATCACTTCCCTTACAAGATTATTCAGTACACAGGCAAAGGAAGAAACATTTGATAAAAGCCACTTATTACGTCTAAGGCGATGAAATATAATGCGTTTTATGGGAACTTGGTGTTATCTTCGCTGGGGGTTTCCCTCCCTATGCCTCCCCCCCTGATACAGATACAGACGAAGCATGATTTAATTTCCATTTGCCATGCCCTATTATAGAAAAATCACTGCTGCATTCAGTGTGGTCTCAAGATATTGTGTATTTTTAGTACCGGCAAGCCCACAGGCAGGCGTGCAAGTGACCTTGAAATAATTGGCTAAAATCCCAAAGCAAAGTTCTGCCCTCCAGTTGTGCATGTACTTTGGTAAATTTATATATATATTTTTGGTTTGGCAAGATCAAGTGCGGTCTGTAAATAGAACAATGGCAGCTTTTTCCCCTCATTTTCCCACCCTCCCCCCAAAGGCTCTTGTTCGTGTGTGGCGCCCCCCAAATGACGTACGCAAAGAGTTAGATAAACAGCTATGAAAACTGCAATTATTAATAAGGCGCAGCGCATTTCGGATGCCAAGATCCGTTTTCTTTGGGCCAATTATACGTTCCATAAACCTGACCCAAAACTACACAGCTAACTACAGATTTTTCGCGTAGATTTTACGAGATGGAACAGAAAACAAATGTTTTTCACTCGCCTGACTTGCTTTTATTATGGCTTTTCCACCGCCCACCCGATCTGGCTATGGGCCCGCCCTCCTCACCTATGTGTTTTTCTTTTTTCTTTTTATTTTTTTCTTCTTATTTTTTTTCTCTCTTGTAATAAAGGAAAAATGCGAGCAATGCGCTGGAATTGGAACGCAGCTGAAGGCAGAAATATTATTATTATGCATACTAGGATCCAGGGTGGATACAAAGGGGAGTGTAGCGGGTGGGTTCACCCAGAAAATAAAATATTTAAAATGAATGATGAATTTTTCTATAATATAGATACTTAAAAATTTAATATATTTAAGTTTACGATACTTTTGGGGACGAAATATGAATGTTTAAATATATTAGATACTGTATAGGGCTAGAACTAGTTGGGAATTTTAAAATGTTTATTTCTTTTGTTAAAAACATTAAATATAAAAATAATAAATTAAAGAATAGCAAAAAATGGATTAATATTTTTCCACACCAAATCTATATTTATACCAATCTCTCAGCATTCACAAGAAATGTAATCGAATTCTCACATTTCTCATGTACAATTTTTGCAGTGCATATGCTGGGCCTTCTCCTCTGGCATGAATAATTAATGCAAGCGAAATATTGATTGCATGTACTTGAAAAGAGTTCCAGACGACGACGCCGTCAGACGTCCGACATCCGACATTGTCGGGCATAGGCCCTATGCTCGTATGACAAACGACTGACACGCGGACTGAGCAGGCGACAAATCTACACCGTACCCCCCTCCTCCACCCCTCCCAGGAGAGAGCACCCCCTGCCGGAAGAGCAACCTCCACCCACAAGACTACCCCCCAAGCCCTCTGACTTTTGCCTGCCCATTGGTCAGAGGGTGGTCCCTGTCCTTCGATGACTTTTCCAGGGGGCTAATAGAGTGGGTGTTGCATAAATTTACACAGCGGGTGAGTGGAAAGAGGAAGAGAGAGTCCTTACAGGACTAACAGGGGTTAAGAGGGGGCTCAAGCAAGTCGAGGGGCTAACAAAGGACACTCCAAAAGGGGTTAACACACACACAGGAGGAGGCCAAAGAGGGAGAAAACCAAGCCAGAGTTAGGCCTGAAACTTACTTACTTGGCATGTGCATGGCCATGTGTTGGGCTTTAACAACCGGCCATATAGATAGATGGCTTTGATAACAAGGTTAAGTGACGACTTTTCGCTGATTTCCCAAAAAAGGGGGGAAATGCTAGCCTAGAGGCAAGACTTCTTGGGTATCTATAGATATATAAAATGTTATGATAAAGCCTTTAAGCCATTAAGGTTTAGGGTTTAAAATATATCCAAAAAATTGAAGTGGTTAGGAAAGTTCTTGAGAAGACAATATATGGGGGTTTTGGGATAGTAATTAGGGTAGATTTTGCAGAAAATAATATCCTAGAGTTTTAGAAATAGGTTTATTTCTTGTATAATAAGATTTATTACTCTATTATTTTCGTAAAAGCTTAAGAATAATGTTTTATGATAAATTATACCTTGAAAATCCTATACTTTTCCATCTATATATTATTTAATATATATTTTTATTCCTAGAAACCTCTTCTATTACCTCTTCTATTATCTCCCATAAAACACAACCGTCATCGCCTTTATGGCTTTCCCAACCAATGGTTGGGCTGGCTTCCACTCCACTTTCCTCCTCAGCCAGGTGAAAGCCCATTGGATTGGGCAAATCGGCGAGGTCTCGGTCTCCAATTTGGAGGAAACCTCTCCTCAAAAAGGCCTTTCCTCCAGGCCTCTTTTGTGTCTCTTGGAAAACTTGCGTGACTTCATTTGCATGAATTACGTTGCGTTTTTTCCCGAGCGCCGCCGTCGTTAGTGTCCTTTCGCTGCCCACAGAGCACACCTACCTGGCAAAGGAACCCCCAAGCCAAGTCACCACTACCAAGGCCCGGCCACGTGCCTGTGTGCGGTTGGGTTGGTTGGTCGAAGTCGGAGTGCCTGGCTCCACCCGTTCCTTTTAATAATTGCCACCGCGGTAGTCAGTCTCCTTTTTTCCTTACACTTTTCCCTCCTCTCTTTTTTACTTTTTTTTTGGTATGGAAAATAGTTGGAAAAATAATGAAAGGAAAAAGAAAAAAGAAACTATGGCGCATAGACGAAATAGTCTCGGCGTTCTCCACGCTCCGCTCCGCGCTCAGTTGATTTGAGTTTTTCTGTTTTTCAGTTTTCCGCCTGCCGCCTGCCGCCTGTTTTCTGTTTTCCATCGTCAGTCGCTTTCGAGGAGCTTTGTGGGGCAGGTGTGTTCAGGTGGTTTTTTGAGGCTGCTCCCAGTTCCATTTTTTCGCATTTTCCACCAAAAAAACAAACTGCGAGTGCCTTAAACTGAAAACACACAACAACTCAGAAGCCCTTTTTGCCGTCGGTTTATTTGTGGGGTTTTTCTCGATATTTCCCCCCCCCCCACTACCCTCGAGACGCGTGTGCAAAATAAAAAAAAAAAGGAAACCACAAGGCAGACATTTGCAAAGATTTTTTAAACAAAAAAAGAGCAAACACCCTAGCCCCTTGGTGGATTTTATGCAAATGCAATTGTGTCGGTTGTCCACCCCGGAAAAACTTGTGTTCTTGATTTGCGGAAAAAAAAGTGATTTCTAATTGTTTCGACTTCTCCGCGAGAGAGAGTGAGCAAAATAGCCCAGGGCGGAGTGTGTCAATGTCAATGGAAAACGGATTTTCCACTCTCATTCAGCGACTTTTGGTTTTCCGCGTGGATATGCAATAAGCCCAGATTAATGACGTCCTTGTTGGAGATTATCATGCGATCGAAGGCGATTGCAAGGAAATTCAATCAGGGTGAGTTGAGGAAATTGGTGAAAATTTATATATTAAATGGGTTAAAGGGAGGGGAATTAATTTGTAATAAAGAAGATAGTGAGTTATAAAATATGAAATATATTTTTAATAATTAATTTATGTAAAATTAAGGAAGAAGAACATTTTTAAAGAAAAAACAATTTTTTTTTTTTTTTAATTATTTAGTATTTTATTTATCAATAAAATTGCCAAAAATGCTATTATTAATTATTGAGATTTTTAATTAATCATTTATCTTTATAAGTAACTTACTATATACTCTATATTTAAATTTTTAGCTCAAAATTAATTTTCAATAATATGCTTAGAAAAAATATTCAAAAATTCTTAAAAGCCCAATAACTTAAAACCACAAAATTGTCATAGTTAATAGGAAACAATTAAAGATAACTTAACCCCATTAAAAACACGCAATTATTACAATTTCCCTCATAAAAAACCCAAAACAGCCCCAATATCACATTAATAGTACCTTAGAGACCCATTAAAATATAATCCAGAAGGAATAATTAATTATAACCACTTGTGCCTAGACCAATTTAATTAAAAATGATTCTTTAGGAGCCTAATTCAAATCATAATCAATTATTTGAACAAGTGGGGCCAACTTATCAAATATTATTTCAACACAAAAATGTGAAACATGACTTATTACTCGAACACCCTTGAACACTTGAAGATATGTCTGAATATCTAAGAAACACTTTGATTCTCCACACAGTTAAATAATTATTTTCAGCGAAAAAAAATGAAGAAATATCACAAGTAACCCCTAGGGAGCCATAATATAATCTTTGTCCGAGAACTGCAATTCAGTGTGTGGATCCCTGGGGACCCAATCTTTGTACGACAGCGGACATTCCAACTCAAAGTCCGAGTCAGACTTGGGACACGAATTTTGGAGTCACTCTCGTGGCGCAGCTCGTGCCCTTAAACTAATCTTAAAAAAACAACCACAAGTATCCCAAGACATCTGTTTCAATTAGGCAGAACTTTTGTTCGTTTTCTCACAGGCTTTGTTCTCTTTTGGGGTTTTCGTTTTTTGTATTGTTTTTTTGCGTCTTTTTGGGTCTGCAGATAAACCGATTTTGTATAAAGAAATGTTTTGAAACACACGCACACACAGATTTGGCAACCGTTTCTCTGGTTCAGATAATGATAGGAATTTGTCTTGAAAAGTGACATTGAAAGGGCTTCGGACATGTAATTTTCAGACTGTTGATTAGCTGTTTAAGTGCTAATTTTAAAAGCATTTCAGGGTTTTATAATTAGGCTCTAAAAATCATTGTACTTTGAGTAAATAATTTTTTCCTTTTTCGATCTTTTCGACGACGAGAATTTCACTTTGATTAATGTTTGAACGTCGTAAAAAATAGTCCGGATTTCCTAATTGCTTTTCTTATATCGTCATTGTTTTTGTGTTTCTTATTTGCTTTATTTAAAATAGAAATGATTCAGGCAATGCGCACTTAAGTCGGAAGATCAAACCCTGTGGGAATTTACGAATTTCCGATTTGAGTTTATAATTATGCCAGGCGGAGTTGACTTGATATTTTTCATGGAATTAAATGCAAGTATAAAAAAAATTAAAGATATTGAGAGACGTGAGTCTTATTGGGATAAAGAAAAGAAGTCTTGAGAATAATAAAAATAATTATTATTAATTTAGAATTCCAAGAATTTGTGTTATGTTTATTTACAAAAAAAAAATATTGTTAAAGCTTAAAATGTCTCTGTAATATTATTGTAATAAATATTTTAAATGTATATATATAAATATATTTGAGAAAAATTAAAATTAAGATTAGGAATAAGGTTGAAGAAAAAATAAAAATCTATAAAAATTGCCAAAACACACAAAATATCAATTAAAGTATTGATTTAAATATCGATTGTACCGATACTTCGAAATTTTCTAAGCTTGCTCAAACCTTTTCAATTATTTTTACATTTTATCCTCCTCCATAATTGGCCATTTTATGATTCCATCATGATCATTCTGTCCCAATTAACTTTTTAATGTACCCTAAATTCCAAGGCAGACATTTTTTATGGTCCACTTCCCCTCAAAAGAGCTACTTACCCCCACAATCTGACACGAGTTTCCCCCCCAAAAACGCAAAAATCCCCAAACGAAAACAAGAAAAGAATCAAGAGGAATGCTAATCTCCAAGGCGATAGCCGAAAGTTCCTGGCAATCGTGACCATCACGGGCATTATCATTACCGTTATCAGCGCCATCGTCGTTAACATTATCATTATCATCAGCAACATCGCCTTAGTCGTCCGAAGAATCGACTCTGGTCGATGGTAAAAAAAAAATCCTTATCGCCCTCGAGTATCAGCATTTTTATGACCTGTGAATCGATTGTATTAAGAGCTATTAAAATATTTTCTAAAACCTGCTGCTATCATATCATTCAATTAGGCAAGAAACGGCTATATATAGGATCATAAAACATAGCATTCGGTGTCGCCTGATAGTGATAGTGAAGCCTCAAACACCAATCATTCGGATCGGTTTCGGTTTATTTCTCAACACATTAAAGCCCCATAAATACATCAAAATAAAAGTGTCGCCCGCAGAGTATTTACAGCCCTTTTGCAGATAATGTAAGGAAGACATATGGATTGGCCCTCTTACATTATTTTTGTTGTATTTTTCGGAGTGTAAACTTGGTCAGATCGCTGGGATCAGATACAATTCGCAGCAGACAAAGTCTGTCAAAAAGCTAGCAACACGAAATTTCCACAGATAAACGCCAGATAAGCGCCGGGATCAAGATTATATAGCTCTCGGTGTTTGCTGTTCGGTGTATACTGGGTTATCAGTGGGCCTCACACTTTATGGCAGGTGCTATTGGATACTCTATAAAGCAGTAATTTATGAAGTTCCCTCCGCGCTACTTGACTTTTGTTTTCATCTTTTCAACGTCCTCCAGTGGGTGAGTTGCTAATGTCTTTTTTTGGGCTTAACCCATATTTTTTTGAGGGGTTTTAATTGGGTTTTATTTAGTGGGGATTTTTTAAAGAGATTTTTAAAGGGTAATTATTTAAATAAAATATTAATGCCTTACTATTTTAGTATTTTATTCATCAAGAAAGCTTACAAAAAATTAAAGAATCATTTTTAGAACTCTAAAGACTTCTTTTAAAATTTTAAAATATTTTTTTTGAGTAAAACATGGAGGTTATAAATTTCCGAAATATTTAAAAAAATAGTGCCATAGGTTTATTTGGGAAAATTTTAAGGTGTTTTAAGCATTTTTTAACCTGAAAAGAGGTCGAAATATTTCAAAATCCTTTAGCTACATAAAATAAATATGATATTATTATTTTCAAAATATTTCAAATATATTTCCATACCCTTTTCCATTGATTATTTCACCCTAACCCATCCAAAGTTTTATGCAGGAAAACCTCCCAATTTTCACCCTTTTAACCCACTCCTTCTCTCACCATTCCTGTTACCCAGAAAAATATGGGTTAAGTACACATGGAAAAACGATCTACAGCAGAAAAGAGAGAATCTATGTTTGTATTTCCTGATGATATCATCTATCAGAGCGCACGTCTCACAACGGTTTTATTGTGCACTTGTTCGCCGCTGTTGCTCTCTCCTATTTTTTTGTGAATTGCGTTGCTTCATCGCATCGAAAAAAATATCATCGGCGCATGCATCGCACCTGATATTTTTATGGATTTACAGCACCCCCGAATTGTTCTTCCAATTTCGACAATTTATTACCAAATACACAGGCTTTTGACATTTATTTGCTCGTTTTCAATTCGATTTCGATTCGATTTCTCGGACGCCCCATCGAAGTTTTACTGTCCGAAAGCAAAAGTGTTTTTTTTTTTTTGTTTTTATTTTCTTGTCGACCAGTCAACCTTGTTGTCTAGGTGCCATAGAGGATCGGAGTGGAATCGGACGAAGATAGCCCTGGGCAGACCCTGCGTATACTTTATATGGTCGAAGCGAAGGCGCACATGTTAAATGAGACGTAGTTGGTGGTTGAGTGGGAAAAAGGGGTTATAGAAGTCGGAATTAGGTAGGAAATGGGTTATTTAGCTATGAAATATAAAGGATTTTAGAACGAGTTAAGAGTTAATTGAAGAAATCGTATAAAGATATTGAAAAGGATACTGATACATTCCATAACATCATAAAAAATTTATAATTCCATTATAAAAATATTTAAAAATTATTTAATAATCTTTTTAGTTACTAAAAATAATAGTTTTCTTTAAAGAAATATTATTTTTAAAAACAAAATTCGTTTATTTTCATTTAACTCTTGAAAAACCTCCCCTTAACTACACCCTTACCTACAACTATTTAGTAAAGGACACCATAAACTTAATTACCTACTAATTGATCCACACACTTGCCTATCTCTTTTGTGTGAATTACAAGCCGCCTTCGTTTACTATTAATTTCCCGGCAAAAGGGGATTTTCCCAACTACTTGATCGCTCGTTCGTCCGGTTTATCTGTACGACCCAGTCGCATTTGTCTTTTGTTTACAAGGCGGTTACGTCAAGGCTTCTGTTTCTGTTTCTGTTACAGATAAATGGCACTGGACTGTGCCAAGAGATCGTTTATTTAGATGGCAAATTACGGGGAACTATATACGGGGTTTGGTTCCATGGAGTACTATGAGATACACAAGTGGTATATGGGCGGGCTTGGCTCTATCGGCGTAACTGTCAGTGTCTTGTCACTGTTCTATTGTTTATAAGTGGAGCTATATTTATGTTTTGAAGATAGTTTCCGATATGCGGGAGGTATTGTATAAATAAGGGGTATTTTCTAGTACTCCTCTTACTTGATACGTACTATCTCTGGAAAGAACATACAGCCAGATGTGGGGTATTACTAAGAAGAAATTACAGTAAGAGTTCTAAAGAAGTAAAGTTATACATCTTTAATATTTATTTGTAATTATATCTATTAGAATTTTTTCAGAAATATATTTCACCTATCATATATCTCTAATTTCTTCAATCACTTTACTATCTTCAGTTTAAAGTTCACCTCGACTTGGATCATATTTATTCTATTCCTGTCAACTTATAATCAATTTTATTATTGTGACTTCGATAGACAGTTGTAAAGATAGTCCAGCCTATCGCCGCGTTTTCCTTTCATTCATTCACTTATATCCAAGGTAATGGCTATGACTAAGGGCTTGCGAGTGAGTTATTTCTCGCAGTGCTGATTCCATTTCGCCTTTTTTCCTGTTCCATAAATTGTTTTCTAGTTATAGAATAGATAGTAAATTCGCTGTAGATATCAGTCGGGGGGTGCATAGTACACAAGTACATACAGAATTGGGGCCCCATCACAGATACCACCCATTATTGTTATATTTTTGTCGGAGCTCGGAGCTAGCAGCTCGGACTTTTATGGTCAGCGGTCCGAGCAAGCGATTTTATATTTCTTTCCGATCAAACACGATCGCTGCCGAGGGTGTGAGTGCACAGAGAAAAATTAGAGGGAAATTGGAGAGGGAGTTTATAATTAAAATTAATTGTTTAGGTCTTATGGTTTTATTAATTTTCTCATAAAATATATAGGACACTTACAATCGAAATATTTTCAAGGAAAAATATAAAAATAAATATATAAATAAAACCTTTAAAAAATAAATAAAATAAAATAAATAAACCTTTAAAAAATATCATAATAATACAGAAACAAAATAAAAATTATAATTATAATAATAAAAATAAATTAAAATAAGCTAATTTTTGTATAAACAATAAATGTGTGATTGTTTCTTCGACTTAATCGATATTTGCGACATCAATTTTAACTTGAAATAAAAGTTAATTTATGCCTTTATAAAAAACCTACTTAATTTTCCCCAGTGTAAGCAAGTAAGTGAGCACTTGCTCGTACTTTATATCACAAAGGTTCGTCGCTTTTTTTGGAGGTCTCTTCTCAGACTCACTTGTTGTTTTTTGTTTTCTTCTATTTTTAATGGCTTGTCACCAGCCCACTCACTCACTCAGTCTCTCTCTCTTTCTCTGTCGCTCCGAATTCGCTGCGGAGTTCTCTGAACGGCGATTTGTTTAGCGCCGCAGAGAAGAAAGGAAAAAGGCAGGCAATCAATTGTCGAGCAGCCAGCTCCGGGCTTAGTTTGTGACACTTTGTGGCTGGTTTCGCGGTGAGGCGTCGGCAAAATGCAATCTGGATCGCCAGATAAACCGCAAACGAGATCAGGATCAAGAGGGAATCCCTTTAAATTGATAGAAAACTAATCGAAAACTGTGATCTGTAAATTCTCTCACGCCAATCACGCAGTGTGTGTACAAAAAAAAAGTGAGCAAATAAATTAAAGAAAATATTAATTGAAAAATCAAAAAGGAGAAAGGAAAATCCAAGGAAAATCCCTTAAAAAAAGGGTTACAAAAGTGAGTGACATTTCTGCAATTAATTGTACGCATCCTTGAGGTCAAATCAGAGACACTGTGTGAGTGGAACCACCCTTTCCGGGGCAGATGTCTTTGCCTTCAGGAAAGTGTGCCAGAAGACACAGGAAGCTAGTCAGGGTATCTGCTCCTTCTGCTGTCATTTCCGCTGCACATTGCAAATTGCATCCTTGTTCAAGGCGGGGTAGCGCGTGCTACGTTCCAATCTGATCCCAATTTTGATCCCGATCCTGTCTTGCAGCTTTCGGCTCGTATTAAGTTACGATCTCTCACACTCACATCTCCATTCTCCCCGTTTGACCTTGCCATAATTATATAGTCCTGACCCCGCCGTCTGTCTCAACGATTCTGACTCGATTCGAGGACTCGTCAGCTCGCGAGTCCTTTTTTCTCGAGAGCGAAGAGCAGCGACTTCCGCTCCGCCTCGAATGCCAAAACAATGGAACAGCAGTCGGAATGGTATATATAGAGAAGGAATTGCCCTGTGAGTTGTGAGTATTGTGAGTCCTGTGAGTCCTCCTCCTGGCCTGTCAATGAGACATTCACATACAATTGAAGTTGCTAAGGTTTTACAAGATCGACGCTGACTGATATACAAATGTAAACAGTAGAGGGCGAAAATATAGGCTGCTTTTATATTAAATATATTAATAATTATATTATTATAATTATTTATATTATTTTAAAATATTATAAAGTTTTACTAAACTTAAAAATTAGTAGAAAACAATTTTTACAAGAAAAATATAATACATATTTTTAGCCCTATTGAAATCTAACGATTCTTTAAAAACTAAATATGTTTTTAAATTAAAAAAATTAAAGAAATTTGTGTATGTAAATAAAATAATTGTTAAATTATTTTTTAATATATTTATTTTCTAATACTTTCCACATTTTATTTACAAATTTTACCCGCGATTGTTTATGCCAGGACGACTCACACCCATATGCTATGTTATGCCAAAAAGAAGGGCAAAATCAGACGAAGAAGGGCATTCCTACACACACACTCGGTCCGCCACTCGAAATATGAACAAAGAGACCTCGATATATATGGTAGTTTGTGGAACGAGACGACTTTTGATTCCTTCAAGAACTTTATTTTCTATTGCCCTGCACTCTGTAAAAGCCATTCACAAAAGCCGGGGCCAAGTCCTTAGATCCTTTGTCCCGGTGCAGACAGTTAGAGTCAAAGATCAGCCATCCAGCTGAGTTAATTACAGCCGACAGAACTTCCACAGAGACAAGGCCGGAGTCACTGACTCTGAATGGAACTCGCTTGGAGTCCTTATGTTTTCTGTGAGTCGCCTGGAAAGGAAGTGGTGTTGTCCCAGCCTCGGGGCATTCAGCTGATCCTGAAAAAAGCCTATTTAAATCCCATTTTTTTGGCGCGTTAAATTATATTTAAATTTCAGCTGGGAGGAGGCAGGCTTTATATTTTTTTTTAAGATATATTAAACGGAAGAAAGTCGTTCTCTAAATTTTTTCTTTGATTTATTTTGTAGTATTTTCCCTCCTTTAAATATTTTTTACACACATGAATGTCTACATAGATCTGAAACATTACCTACCCAAGCTCACATAAATTTCATGTTCTTCCTTTAAAATATTCAAACACTAAAAACCATAAATATAATTTATAATTCTATTTCCCTTCCACCACAATGAACTGGAAAATCCTTTAATTGAAATTTTATCACTTTTAACCAAACAATTGAGTGTGTCCGTTGGCATTATCTGTTCCGATCTGATTATTCATGGGCTATATGCACGCCCCTGTTACGGAATTATTATTGACTTTCACCGAGGCGTGTTTTTCTACATGAATTATGGACAGGAGACCGACAAAAGAAGGGCAAACGAAACCAGAGCGAAATGCAAATAGAGACACATCCTTTTCTCGGTTAAAATATGTGACAGGACAGAAAGGGAAGGGGTGATTATGTTGTTTTAATTTAACGCTATTAGCGTGTGTGAGTGTGTGGCGTCAGAGTCAACTTCAACCCTTAAAAGGCCTTCAAAATTAACCCGTATGTGTCGTGAGTTCCTAATTGAGTGCTGAACTGAGCCCGCTGCTCCTGTCGATGTTTGACAAACGCAAACAGATAGGGATACGAGATATAGGAATATATATAGATAGGCGCCCCTTTTAGCACCTCTTTTGCTGTTTTTTGGGTTTGTAAATTATTAGCCTTCAAGTGTTCATGCAAATAAATAACAAGTGAACGATATTTATGGGTTTATTACAAAGGAAAGGCAGGGAGAAAAATGAGAAAGGAAAGTTTTTAAGAGGAAATTTTCACAGCGAATTAGAAAGGAAAGGTATCTTAGACTTATAAAATATAGAAAAATCTAATAAGATTAAAGTAAGCTAAAATTATTTAAATTTATTTGTATTTATCTTAATTTTTGTTGCAATACAACTTATAAATTTATAAAGAGCGTATTTTAAACTTGCCGATAACAGTTCAGTGACGCAATATCCAAGCTTTTGTTTATAAATAAATGAATATATATATGTAAATATATTTTTTATATAAGAAGATAAAGCTGTGACATGATTTTGAAGCGTGCTTTTGCTTGAAAAAAAGGCAAAAGATAAATGAAATCAATAATATGAAGCCAGGCCTTTCCATATAAATTCAATAAATATATTCTTTATATAGAAAAGATGATAGGATTTATCTGACTCAAGTGCTATATACACTTAATTCGCATTAAAAATCCAGTAATAAATTCACAGAATTTTATTTTGTGCTAATAACTAGTGCCCTAAATATCCTTCAGTTTCTGGCTAAAAGCCTGCCTTAATAGCCCATAATTTAAGGCCTTTCTATACTCAAATTATCACCCAGACTTATGCCCAGGAAAAACCCCAACAAAATGCTCGAGTCTCCCTAAAAAAAATCAAGGAAAAAAGAGAAAACTTCCCCTTGAATAAAAACTTTAACGACAGATACAAAATTAAGTTGCAAACAAAAAAAGCCAAAAAGCCCATGTACTTGTCACCCCAAACCAGCTTGGCAAAAAAGAGCAGTCAGGAAAAGTCGGAAGCAAGAGGAGGAGGAAAACCAGGACCAGAAACAGGAGCAGAAGCAGGGGAAAACGGAAAAAGCCAGCAAGGAAATCAGGCCCGGCACACTTTGCCTTTAGCTGCGGGCCAAAAGTCGTCGTCGCTTTCAATTATAGCCGTGAGTTTTCTCTGTCCGGAGAAAACACAAACACACTCACACACATATATATAGCAAACACACACAGCCCCATAAATCCACACATATACACTGGCAGAAAAAGGTATAGGTATAGAGAGCCATTAGCCTAATGTGTGCTTATTGCGCACGCTTTGGAACAGACGCAGGTTGGTTTAGTGGGCCGAAAACAAGAGGGGTGGGGGGAAAATGCCACAGGGGCAAGGGAAAATGGGGAAAATTTTGCAGGAGAATGAGGCAAATTCCGGGCTAGATGGGGGGGGGGAAATACACACAAAAGGGGATGCCAAAAGGATGTGGCAACCGCAAAGACCCGGGTATAACTTGCCACTTTGTCTGACCCAACAGCAGGGGGGAAAAAGTCTGGGGAAAGTGGGTGGAAAATGGCTGGCCCAGGGGGGGTGGCGGAGGCAGAGGTTGTGGGTGGTGTCTGGGCCAACCGCAAACAAACAAACACTGTCGAGCAACAGAGACAGCAAAGAGAGAGAGAGCACAGCATCTGTATCTGTATCTGTGGCTGTATCTGCAGCTGCATCTGTATCTGTAGACGTATCTCCATTGCTCTGTACATATATATAAGAGAGATATACATAGCTGAATTGCTTTATATAGAGGTTAGTGCATAATGAATGCGAAGATGTGCCCGCCCTATTATCCTGACTCCTCCCTCGACTCGTGTATCTCAGAGATACATAGCCGCATTCTGATAGGAAAAATCAGGGGATGCTTCCAGCTCTCTCTCTGTGCCAGTTGGATGGCTTGTCTCTCTGTCTCTATGCCTCTCTGTCTCTCTGTCTGGCATCTCCCTTCCACTGTTAGCCTTGTGCCCGCAAGGATTCGAATCAGAATCACCAAGTCTCGGTTTCAGATAATAATGACAGAGCGAACTGACACATATTTCCCAGTAAAGGCAGCCAGAAAGAGAGGTGGTCTCTGGGAGAAAACCCAGAGAGAGGGAGCAAGACAGGAAGATGCTGGGAAAGAGAGAGCACACACAGAGAGAGAGAGGAGGTTTCATCCCCTGGTTTTTTTGGAGGAAGACACACACAGGACATCTGTGATCTGTGAATGAGAAGCGAGAGGAGCGGACCAACCACCAAAAGCGAATCCGCATCCGCAGCCGAATTCCCATTGAGAAATCCGAGCCGAGAATCAGAGAATCCGAGAATCCTCAGCGCCTGCAGACAATTTCTCAGTTCGTTGCTGAGCGTGCTGGCAATCGGAATTGAAATCGGAATCGGATTCCCAGTCGCTCTGGCTATTTCGCTGTTGCTGTCGCAGTTTGCCTTCGCCGTCGCTGTCGCTGTCGCAGTCGGCGTCGCTGCCACACACACATTTTCCGACACAACAACAAACAGACTTCATATATACATATATATAATTTTTTTTTGCGGCGATATCGCTTCTTTTGCTGGCAGTCTTGTGAAGACAACCGGCAGATAGAGACGACACCGTGGAATAAATCTCCTCTGAAAGAATAATATCCGGAATATATCAAGTATACGCAGTGATGTCGTCGCGTCGCGTGTTATGAAAGATATATCTTCAGCCAAAACTAACACCGCGTTGTGTTTATTGTGATAATTACAAGTAATAGTTTCTTGAAAGCCGAATCATGCTGTTCGATCGATATGTCATATCAGGTTGGTGCCAAATGACGCGAAAATAAAAGGAAATACATGTATGGGAGCCTAGTTCCGCAGAATCTAAATAAGTTTTCAGCCTTAAAAGCCGTTTAACTTTAATTAACGAATCAAAAGTGAATCAGAGTTTGGTTTAAGAAAATGTGTTGAATGAAAAACTGAGTTTAAAAGTGGGAATAAGTGAGAAGAGACTAAGGGATCTTACCTTAAATCAAATTAGCCCCTAAATAACAGTAATTATAAATATAAAACCAAGAAAAATATTTGAAATAATATTTATAAACATGAAACTATGAAAAATACTCCTTAATAATAATGATAAATTAAATACATTTATATTTATAATTATATTCAAATTGATTAATAATGACAATTATTATAAATAATTATTTATAGACCCAGTCAGTGTGTTTAAAGTTAAACTATTTATTTATTTAATCTAAAAAATTGAGGAAAATTAGACATTTTTGAGGTAAATTTTACCAATAGCATTTTAATATATAAGAAGATTGCTTAAAAAAATTATTATTCGTTTGTCAGTACAAACTTTTTTACAGAAACACACATTTTATTTACTAAGTTTAATTATTAGAAAGTGAATTAAGAAAACAATTAGGGCAATAATCGTTTTACAACCAAATTTTTTAATTGAAAATCTAGTTCTTTCTTAAAATTTCCCTAAAAGTAAATCTGTTAACAAACAAAAGATCCGTTAAAAAGCCAACTGCAGTTTAAGATTAGCCTAAAAACTATTACCCCATCAGCAAAAAACATCTTTTAATCTTAGCCTAAACTTTTAATGACTAGAAACAAGTTAAAAACCTCCAAGTAAGTGCCATTTAAATCGATACCTACTTATCACACCCAGAGCCTCAAATGTGATTACCTAAAAAACAAATTAGTTGAAAGCAAGGTGGAGGAGGAGGGAAAAGGCGGAAAAACCCGCTGGAAACACTTGTACTTTGTGTTAACAGCAATTGGGCTGTCCAAATAAACTCTCGAGAGAGGGCGGCCTTTTGAAGTGGCCCTAAAGGACTTCGCTTAACAGTGTGAAGCCGTCGGCAAGCGAAAGGAAGACTCAAAAAGATCTACAGGACACTAAGCAAACAAAGCGTGCCGGCCTGCAGGATGTGCGAAATTTAAAGCAGGTTGTTGTGTTAGCAGGTTAACAAGGACATTTGAGGAACCCGAGAAACCGTAACCGAAACCGTAACTGAAACCTCAACCGATATTTGTTTGCCCTGCTTTGTGGCTTATTTATTTATACGTCCGATACTTATCTCTGTCCCTCCGGTTGCTGTGTTCCTTGGTGTTATCTGTGGAAGCGCTGTCATATTTTGTCTAACAGCTCAAATTACGATTTAGTTTCAAGTGGCCCGAACGATGTCCGATGGACGATGGACAAGACAAGGGCCCCGTGGCCGTAAAGCAAATATCAATAATCGCCGGGTAATTTGTGCGTGTCTACTTATGTTCCAAGCCCACCGATAATCTAACAAAGGCAAAGAGTGCTTTTTTATTGGTATATTTTTTAACTTGACAACTTGGCAATGCCCTTTGGGGGTTAAGTTTTAACTAGGATGGCACTGACTTGGGGGGTTTTTAGACTTTTTTAAAAATATTTTTATATCATTAATATATTTATATATTTTTTATATATTTTTTTCGTATATATCCCTGTGTTTACTTTTTTTTTGAATTTTTAAGACATTTCTTAAAGCATCTCATATAGTTTTTGCAACCTAATTGTTGCTTGAAAAAATTAATATATATTTTAGGTGGAATTTTTACATAAAAAGTGATAATTTACAAACTTTATTTGACTTTCTGACTAAGTATTGTGTTGATTTTTCTGTAACTTTGCTTAAAAATCCTTAAAATAATTATTAAAAAAATAAATAATGCTTGGATTATTATTTTTTCGCAAATTTGCCCTTAACTAGACCTTAAATTCTTAAATCCAAGGCTTCTAGATGATTAAGGAATCAAGTGCAACCCTCCTTCTCATCTTCATTTAATAAATCTCTTAATCCTTGACTCTACTGTCATTTCCCTTTGAAGCCCAAGTCCTTGTCTTGTCTTCCTATCTTTTAATTTAATCAACAGACAGCAGTCGTGTCCAGCAGTCACATCATTTAAATATCGTCGGAATTGTTGTGTCAACAGCAAAAAAAAAAAGAAAAGTAATAAAAAATAGTTGAAATATTTTCATAGCGATATTCAAACAGATTCCAATTCTATTTGCTCAGCCTGCTCGTGGGGTATCGGATACTCCCTGTCTCCGTTAGAAAAGGGTAGTGTCCGGCCATAGACACCTGAAAGATAGTGAAAGGTGTATTGTTTTGTAGATATTTCTGTCGCCGGGCTTGTCGTTGGTGCATTGCAAAATCACCCAGAGATAGATACACCCTCGAGTGGGCAGTACCAGGAGGTGATTGTCATCTCTCTGTGGAACTCTATTTTCGGCACTCTGACTTGACAGCTCGCAACTGATTAGGATTAGTGGAGGAGCTAGAGGAACTGGAGAAGCCAGCGGTCGTCGGAAAAGTCATTTCTAATCGGTATCTCCTCTTCTCTGTACATTCGACAGGCTCCAGTGGCGACGACTTCGATCCGAGTGCTAGTGCTGTGCGTCACCACCATCGCCTGGATCACCATCACCTGGATCATCATTTGGATCAACATCATCTCGATCTCAGTGCCAGGAGTCAGGCCTTTGCTGGTCTGCCCTTGGAGCAATCCCTTGAAGAGCATTCTCCCACCAGGGAGGATCATCATCACCTACGCCAGCATCCGTTGCAGCAGCTCCAGCAGCCACCGCCGCCCACGTTGCCCTTGGACTCGTCAGCAGCTGCCATTGCCGGTGAATCCGGTATGGAGCACTTCTTCAAGGATCCCTCCCAGGCGGAGCAGATTCTGCAGGAGTGGGCGAGACGCCGGGAACCCATCAGTGAACTGGACATCCGGGAAAGTGGTGTCTATGCCAAGACATCCTTGCAAAGGGGCACCCGCTATGGTCCCTTTCCCGTGAAGCTCTGCCATCAGCCCAACGATTCACAGCTGGCCTGGAGGGTGAGTCTTTTGTTGCTTATTTAATTTTTTTAATTTATTTAATATATATTTTATATTATATATATTTTTTTTTTACCTGATTTTCACTTTTAACAACAAATCTCACACATTTTCCACCCAAAAATCTACAATTACTTTCCACCACAAAAATATATATATATATTCCCAAACAATCACTTTACAAATCCCTCAACTGATGTCCCCGGAAAACTATATAATATATGACCCAACAGAGCGGACCTTAAGCCTTTCACACGTGTGTGCATATATGTTCCTAGGCAGTCTCAAATTTCCGTTTTTCACATTTTCCCATTTTTTTTTTGGGAAACTTAATCCCATCAGAATCGTACCATATAGATTTTTATGTGCGAAAATTGCACAAGAATTGCAAGCGAATTGAATCTATTTTTTTGGGGGTTTTTCGCAGGGAAAATCAAACGATTGGAAAGAGATTTGATTAGCAGGACTCCTCGAGGGTATCGATTGTCAGTCAAATGTGCCTAATCTCTGGCCAGAGCTAATTTAGCCCAGCCTGGGTATACAAAAAAAAAATCCACAAAGTGCACCCCAAATGAGGCTTAAGTCGGGGCCGGCTGATGATTCCAATTAGGGGAATGCTCGAACCCTTCGATCTCGGTTGTCAGTCAGTCAGTCAACTGACACTTCCTCCCTTGCACAGAAGCCAGGGCAGACACAGACACAGACAATCCAATCAAATTATCGCGCCTCGTCCTGCTGACAAAATCCCTATCCTTTTTACCTACCAAACTCTGAGCCGAAGAGTTTCAGGTATTTTTCTGTGTGTGTTCTGCGCTACAAAAATATTGTTTCTGCCACTCGAGCGAAAATTGCAAAAATAACACACGAGATCCCTTTTCGCATTTCGGTTTCGTGTCTTTATTTCTGGATGATCCTCAAATCAAGCGCACTTTTATCGCTCACATTTCCGTTTTGACAGATACATTGGCTGTTTCTGTATCTCTGCCTGATCCTCCGGCAGAAGGATCTGCGATCCGTTCTGGCAATTCGAAGCCAGTTCCCTTGGCTCTCCTCGAGATTATCTCTGGCGCGTAAATATTTTCCTTGCCCATTGACTGTGTCATGTTTGGCTGCTGCTGCTGCTGCCTGTGGCCTTCTTTTTAATAAAGTTATGAATAGTGGAATGAATGGGCAAAAGGACATGTGTGATGTCTGTCCGGGATTAGCAGCAACTGGAAGTATTTGTCACCCAGTTTCACCAGACTATAGTTGTAGAAATGTGTCTCAATGATCTTATCACTTTTTAGTGGCTTCCTCGGATTGCAGTTTTTTTTTCAGTTTGAAAAAGGATATCTGTTATAAAACGATTTTGATTGAGATTAATCTTTGGAGATAAAGAAAGACATGTGGGAACTTTGGAAGATATGGGATATTAGCAAAGTACTTGTACTTTTTGTATTAAGAATTCGAAAAATTTTATAAAAAAATATATTTACGTGTCAATTTGGATTATTTATATGCTTTGTCAACTTAAAAAAATAAATACGAATTTTAAAGCTAAAAAAGATAAGCTTAATAAGGGGAAAAGGCATTTTGATTGACTTAAATCATATTTAATTGTAAGCCTTAAATTTGTTTATCAAATTTACCATTTAAATAACTTAAAAAATATTTAATATTTGTAAAAAAAGGCCTATTCTCCCAAAGAAAATGTTAGAAAAATTTATATATATTTTCTATATCCTTTGCCTTATTTTATAAACCTTTTCACTTGACAAATTTCTTTCCCTTATAATTATTTTTAGTATTAAAAATCCCCCTTTTTCTGTACAAACTAAACCCTTAGAAATTAAGTATTTATTTTTGTAACTATAACTTTTGTATAAGCTCTCTTTCTACCCCATCATACATATACATATGTATATAAAATCAAAACACAGACTCTGCAACCTACTTGTTCAGCTTAACCACTTTAAAAATTAAAAAAAATGTAGAAAAAAAAAAACATGCACACCCTCGTGATAAAGTTTATTTCCCTTATTTTTTAGCAAGAGAATTTATATACATAAACTCCCATTTATTATATTTTTTTTCGCTCTGCAGAAGAAGAAGCCACTTGAGGCGTTGTTAACTTAATTTTTGGAGCGTGCACACACATATGCCGCACTCACACACTCACTCGTACACACACACACACCTACCACTTAATCGCAAACTGTAAAATGCCGTTTTTCCAAATGACTTCATAGACAAGAGCCTGACGGCGGCTGCTCGTCGGCGGCTTGAACGTTGCGCATACGCAAAGTCATTCAGTTCAGACCACAAAAGTTGAGTTGTTTTTTTTATTTTCGGTTTTTCGAATTTGATTTTTAATTTGTGGTGTGTGTGTGTGCTTGTTGTGGCGTCGCCGTGTCTAAGGCAGTTTTCGCAGCAGCCGCCGCTAACGATTTTTGTGTAAATTATGCGTATTTTAGCCTGGCGCCCGGTCTCTGCCGCTGCTTTTATTTTGTATACAAAAACTGTCGGTGGTTTTTGTTTAGTTTTTCGTGTTTTTTTCTCTCCAGTTTTTTCTCCACTTTTTCTCTTGGTTTTTTGTTTATTATTTTTTTGTTTTCCTGGCTCGGTGCAGTTTCCCCCTTGGCTGCCGCCAGTGACCTTGAGTTTGCGGTGCAGACTGGTGGGCGGCAGCAGGGCACTCTTGATGGGCAAATGTCTTGCTGGGTTTGCTTTTGTTTTTATTATTTTTATCGGTGGGCTTATGGGGCTTATTAATTGATTAAATATTGAGGGGGAGAGTTTAGGAAATTGTATTTAATTGGAAACCTTTGGTTAAATTTTTTATTAGAAAAATAAATGAATTATGATAGAGACTAATAGTGAAAAATATTATTAAGGTCGAATTCATGATGATTAAAAGTTTTTCAAATTAATAATAGTTTAAATAAATGATTAATAATAATTTATGTTACCAAAAAAATATGATTTTGCAACTAAATAATTCCACAAATATTATAAATGAATGTTTCCCAGAAAGTATTCTTTTTTATATTTAAAAAAATATTATATTTATATTTATTTATTTTTTGTTTTCCTTTATTTTATTTATTTATTTTTATTTTTGCTTACAAGGGTTTTTTAATGGATTTTTTTAAATAAATAAATAAATAAAATTACAAATTATTACTAAAAACTATTTTTCAATTAATTTTTTTATGAATCATAAAAAAAAGCAAACTAAAATATTAATTTTTACATGACAAGTAATTTTTACACACAGTATAACAGTCAAGTGGTTTGCGTCTAGGCTTATCAGTCCAAATAGCACAGTTACCCCTAGGCATTCCACAGATGGCGCCACTTGTTCTTTTGTAATCCCTATTACTTTTTTCATTAAATTAGCACTTAAATTAAAAATTAAGTTTAAAATAAACCAAAAAAATGTATTAACAAAAATGTATATATATAAATATATTTCATAAATATATTTTCCCTTATTTACAGGCCCATGCCGAGCACTTTAATGGCTGGCTAGAGCCCACATCTGATGTTTCCGGTTGGCTAAAGAAAATCCGCGTCATAGAGGACAACGAATTTATAGCCAAGGCCAATCTGGAGAGTTTCATTAATGGCGGTTGTGTAAGTGTTAAAAAAAATTCAACTCCTTTGACCCCTTGACCCTTCCCTGACACGTGCCACTATTTTTTTACAATTATTTTTCATTATTTTCTCCCGCATTTTGTGTATTTTTTAATAGCTGTATTATGAAACGAATCGCTATGTGAGTGCCGGCAGCGAAATGATTGTGGATGGTCGACCCAAAAGTCCCGTGCAGATCAATGAGAGCTTCATGAACGGCGGCGGAGTCCTGGCCGCAGCTGCAGCAGTGGCCGCAGTGGCTGCCGCCACATCCTCGTCGGCGGGATCGGGTGGAAAGAGCGGAAAAGGCTCATCGGTGCCCAGCGATGATCGCAGTGATCGTGAAAATGGTGAGTTTTATTTTTGAAATTAATATTTAATTATATGGAATAAGGGTTTCTGATTTTAAGGCAAATGCTTTTAAATTTTGTTTAGTATTTTTAAAAATATTTAAGATAATTTTATATAATTTAATTACTTGGACTTCAAGGCAGTTTCTTGAATTTTATTTAAATACATATTTTATTTAATTAAAAAGATATAACTTTTTAAAAATTATATTTTATTCTTTATTCTTTATATTCCTCTATTAATTCATACACCCCCTTTAAATTCCATTTCCCTTAATTTGTAACCCAAAAATGATGTGTTAACCAAAGAATAGTTAGTTAAAAATCCCCACGGACTCTCCTGGCTCGATTTCATCTCGATTTTAATGTATTTCCTGTGTCCATGCTGGTGTGGCTAATAAGCACAGCTGTGGTCCCCGGCAATTAATGCTCCTGAATCCGCATCCGTGTCAGGATTTTTTCAGTGGCAATGCCCGTGACAAGGCTACTGGCACGAGCGGCAACAATTCCAAAGCAAATGCGATACGATCTCTCGGCTTATGAGGGTCACCGAACAGCATCCCTTACCCAATATGAGCGAGCACCCTTTTGCCTCCCCTAAAAACTACGATCAATTTGTGAGTCTTGGGCGCATGCGTCCGTGCAATATTGCGGCAACCGCACATGTTTTCATTTGTTATTAAAATGTTTGATAATTTCATTAGAAAGATCCATCAGCAAACAAAGAGGGGGCCGAGATTGTGTCAGCGATATGTCGTCAGTCGGCGATATATACCCTGTATATATGGCACACGCTCAATTTAAGCCTAATCCTGCAACCCTCCCGGTACGTGTTTGATTATAAACATGTGGGATTTACGGACAGCTCATTTAACAGTTTCACACTCTCTCTAATAATTATCAGAAATTTAAATCTCACTTCGGGCTTAAAATTTGAATATTTAATGAATACAAAGGCTAATCTCTGCGATCATAGTTGGCCTTACAAGGATTTTCCATTAGCTTTGGCAGTTTTTGAAATTTAAATTAAAGCTAAAGCCAAGTCTCAAGTCTGAAAGTCCTGTTTTCCAACCCGCTTTTTCCCTTTCAAAGTGAAATATAAAATAAAAAGGACACCTGTGTAGGAGAGTTGACTTTTTAACGTATTTTCGTGCAAGTTTTCTCGCAGTTCATGCTTCGCTGACCGGGAAAATTCCTTCCCTTGACTTTACGCTCTGGCAGAAGACGAGAAGTCTGTCGACTCCAGATGTCCTGGCACAAGGATATGTAGCACGGGGGTGGCAATGCGATCACTGTCACGGAGCACGAAGTCCACGGAAAGGTGGCAAGCAGCGATCGTAGTGAGGTTGAAAATATATAGCAAAAGATCGCTGGATTTTCAGGGATAGTTACTACTTTTGACCGTTACTTTTGCAGAAGGAATACCTAATGAGGGCAGTGTGAGTTTGGGAATTTTCTGGTAGGAAAATGCAAATGATAATGGTCAGGAGGCAGGGTTATATGGTAAAAGCATGGGAAAGGTTTTTTAAATGTAATTTAAGCGGGAAAAATACTTAAGAATAAAAAAAAAAAAGATATATGTATATAAAACATCACAAGTATTTTTATACCTTAACATTTTTATTACTTAATTAAAGTTCACAATTGCCAAACCTGAAAGACATCAAATTTAACTTTAAAATCAAATCCCAAGACTTAATAACTCAAATAAATCCCATAAAATCACCAATCAACTTGGTTAAATAGTCAATTTTAAGCTTCAAGCTCTTAGACATCTCATTTCGCTAATACTTTAGCTACTAACCAGCCATTCCCTCAATCACTGCCAGTAAAAACCAACCCACAAAGTTGTCAACTACGCCAAAGCTCTGCCTTCCCTTCACCTTGGAGCAGAACACAGAAACCATTCCCCAAAAAAACAGAAAACGAAACCGAAACCTCAAACGAAACCCCAACCGAGCGAAACGACACTTTTGAGATGGCTTTCGGCTCAGGTCCGCGGCAAGTCTTCAATCGACCAATCAAACAATGGAACAAACTACAAACACGAACACATTCTCGCAGATACGTTCAGGCAGACCAAGCCCCTAAACGAATCTAACTAAGAGATACAGATGCCGAGATACATTGACACTTTGTCGCTGCTCTGATGGATGATTAATGAGCCAAAAAACAGAATACCGAAATAAAAAAGCAGAATTAAATAAAAGGCTCGTGTCGCGGCGTGGCGTCTTCGGGTGTCACAATTTTTGGGCATCATTAGGAGTGCCGCCTAACCCTTTTTTATATATACTCTTTTTTTTTTTTATCGATTAGCAGGCGGATCTAAGTTTGATTTTGCAGCAGCAAGTTGTAAGGTGTAAATAATTCAATCAATCATTTGTCAACAGTTTCGGCTTCCGTTTAGCCGAGCGCTCGAGTCAGGGTCAGGCTTCGGGTTTTCAGGTTTTCAGGTTTTCGGCGATATGTAATTGGCATGTCAGAAGAGTTAAAGAGCTGCTGTGGTGCTGTGTTGCTGCCCCGCCTCCCCATATAATCCACATCCTGAATGATGCTGAATGGATCCATTGAGTTGTCAGTTCTCTCTGTGTGTTCCAGCTGCCTCCGGGGAATAAAGGGAGAGGAGGCTTCTGCCTGGTGAAAGGCGTGAAAGGACGACTGTTTGGTTAGGGAGTAAAAGATGATGACAGCCAGGACAGGGACAGAGGCAGGACAGGGAGGCAGGACAATTGCCTAAATGATAAGGAATTGATTTGGCTGAACAGCAGACAGGCGAAATTGGGGTTTTTTGATTAATTGTTTCGGCTAAGCTGGTATTAAAAGAGTTAATAGAACAGGGATTACTGATTTTTTGAAGATTTCTTTGAATATGAAAATATTATTGATGAGTAGATGTGAACATATTGTGGCAATAACTAAATCTTAAAAAATTCTTAAAAGGTTGAAAAGCAGGGATAATTAGTGTAAAAAAATATTTTTTTAAGGCCAAGCCTGCCTTTTAAATAGTAAAGTAAATCTGCTTGTGGTAAATTATAGAATGTTATTATAAATTAATATAATATATCAAAACATTTTCTCAAAACAAAATTCGGTATAAAATATTGATTCTAAACATTATTTTTTATCTTAAAAAATGCCCAAGAACCTGATGAAATTTGTAAGTATTTTTCCAAGTCCAGCTGCTTCTTTAGGTGGCAAGTAGGTTCCCAGGAATCCTCCCTACTAAGGCCAAGCAAAAGTTTTCCCAGGCCACCTACTGCCTCACCCCACCCTCATCCACTCCCACTCCTGACCTCACTCACCCATCCCGGCACACCATATGTCGCAGAACCTTCAGAACCTACTCCTGAAAAGTCAGTCTTCCGCCCTACGAAGGATAACTCCTACCCTCCTGAATATCCCACACTTTCCCACCCAAAGTTCAAGTGCGGCCCACCCCCCGAGTAGGAAGGAAAAGCAACCTCTTGGACGTGGGAATCTTCGCTCTGCCCTTTGCGGCCATATTGCACACGCTGAAAATTAACTTTTGACCCAAAACAGCAATTACCACATACACATATAGTACCGATCGCGAGAGGGGGTGGAAGACCCACCCTGTTGGGCTGTGGAGGGGGTGGTTGTGCATTGCCTTGAGAGGCAACACCTGTTTGGAAGCCAAGGCAAGGTGCCACATATATGACTTTGAAGCGAAATCAGTCCAATGGAACCATAGAACAGAGAAAAGGCAGTTAGAGGTTCATAGGTTGAGGGGTTGACTGACTGCTGACCCCTCGGATGTGATGTGTTTGCATGCATAATCTCTGGTCATCGCCGTCATCCCTTAGCAGCTCTTTTTCTCTCTGTGTGTTGGTATTGTTAGTGTGTTTGTATTGGTGTCACCTGGTGGTTGTCCACTCTGCCCCCACTCTGTCCACCAGCCCTGTGCTAAGTAGCACCCTACCCCGCCTTCTTGGTAGAAACTACTAGTGGTAACCCCCTTCCCAACCCCTAAAACAGCTCTGCTCCTCAGCCGCTCTGCTCATATTCAACACTCATTTCCCCTAGGAATAGTTTAAAAAGAGGATACACTGGGAGAAATCCCTTTTTAAAGAAAGATTTTGGGTTAGAAACAATAAGAAGAAATGGGAATATTTATATAATATTAAAGAAGTTAAACGTATGAGTATAAAGTATAAAAATTTGATGATTTCTTCGAGCTCTAAAATTATTTTAGGGTAGAAAATGTGCCTAAAACTATTTAAAAAATATGAAAAAAATTTCGATTTCGCTTTTTTATATTTTCTTTAAAATTTCCTGCAATTACCTCGATCAGAAAATATACCAAAAATAATTTTAAATAAAATTTTATTTAGAATTTAATTTTTAATATATAGTTTAAATTTTCCTTCAATTAATTAACCATTTAAAATAATTCAAAATTATTTTTTTTTAATAATTCCCTTTAACTTTTCTCCGCGTGTACTTTGTGTGCACTTGGCACTCGTCGGGAGTTGGCCAAGTTAACGGAGCGGAGGGCCAACAAAAACAAAAAAAAGGGGTGGAGTGTGTGTAGCAGGGGTGTGTGGTGTGGTGTGTGTCTTGCCTTCGTAGTCGCCTTGCTTACTTTCATTTCGGGACAATTATCTATTCAACGTCAAGCTATGCGAGTGCCATATATGAGTGCACACGATTTCGTCTCCTCCGCTACCAATTTTGTGTTAAGTGTTTGCGTGTTTACCCCTGCTAGTCTGCGTGTGTATTAGTGTGTGTGTGTTGGTCATATGCCAGTGCGTCCTGGCCAGAAAACTAAACTAAAAAAAAAGTGAAAAAAGGACCTGCCGCAGATTGTTAGCGGGCAAACAAAACATTAGCTCGTCGGCATTATGCTCCGCGAACGACACACTTGTTCATCAAACGCGAAGCCGAACGGTTGTGTGTCAAGTGAGCTGACCCAAGTGATAACTTAAGGATCGAACGTATATATATATAGAGTGATCATCGTTGAGGCAAAGATTGTGTGCTTGATAAGTGTGAGTGTTTCAGTGAAGATTTAGTGGAGATTCATAGAAGATTCAGTGAAGATTCTGCGAGGATCTATATTACTAGGAAGAGATTATTGAGATCAGTTTAGGGAGTTTTTTTTTAGAAATATTTAGGAAATATAAATATAAAATTCGGAAAATTTGTTACAATTTTCATTTACGAATTTTTGGTTAAAAAAAATATATAAATATATAAATATATTTAAATATAATTTTGGAGCTTTAAATATATTCAACATTTTTAAATATATTTTAAAAATAAATATGTTTAAAACAATTTTTTACATTTGAAAATATTTTTAAATATAATTTTAAGAAAATTAAAGCTTCATAATGATATACTATTCTTTAAATATTTTTAAAAATGTCAATAATTTAGCTCATATATTAGTATTTAAGCCTTTTTGCTCATTAATAAATTTATTAATAGCTCCCATATAATATCCCATTTTTTCCCTTAACCTTTTCCAGGTGATATTGATTTCACAGACGACGAAAACGGTTTCGACATACGCTGTGAGGTCTGTGATAAAGTCTATCCGGATTTAGAACTGTAAGTACTGCCTGCTAATTGCCATTAATCAGACCCCCGCGGAGACCGCTCCAAGACTCCTACTTAAACCCAAAATTTCGCGTAGGAGAATGTCTGCATCTTAAATTGCTTTGGCATTTAAGTAGCCGCACCACCACCACCATCACCATCACCAGCAGCATCGGCTATAATCTAAATCACAAAAAAATATAAGCCAAAAACTCAAAACCAGCCCCCAATTAGCTTCCAACTTACCCAAAAGAATTATGGGTGCGCAATCGAAGTGTGTGTATGTTTGTGTAGAAGTTGAAAGAGAAAACCGACTTATAAAAATAGAAAAAAACAAGACCCAGCAGATACAAAGTATCTGCAAATGTTGCTAAATGCTTTGGATCTCTGTAGATCTTAATTAAAACCCGATGGCGATAATAGTGCGGCCAATAAAAGTGCCATTAAAGCATTCAAAGCGTCGAAAGTGAGAGTGATCAGAGCTCTTGTGGTCTCTTGCTCTGGATTCCGCCTGGCGACGACTATGATTGGTTTTTTATGGGCCCAAATGTGCAATCTGTAGGTGTTAACTGTCGCTTAATGTCCCCCCTATGACTGCCGAGGCATTTTCGATTTCGTTTCGGCTTTACTTAGATTTTAAAGGTTTTTTTTTCGGAATCTTGGGTTTACCGTTAAGGGGTTTCGGTAGTCAGAGATTTAGATGAGAGATGAGAAGAAAGGGAATAAGAAAGAGTTGAGGGTGAAACAATATTTAAAAATTTAAAGGGATATTTTTTAAATATGTAAAATTGTACTATTAGGCTTATGAATTCATAAATAAATTACGAGAAATTATATTAAATTTATTAAACAATTGTTTTTAAATAAATTCGATATAAATATTAGGAATGGAGCTATATTTTGGGACCAAAAATAATCTAAAGAGCTTCTTAGAATTTTCTTAGGTTTAAAATTCGATCAATATATTTATTTCTAAATAAATTAAACTAAATTCATTACGGCTTAAATTTCCCTCTTAAAATCAAAATAAAAATATAACCTTTAATATTTACATCTTAAATTATATTTACCAAATTATTTCAATCTTAAATAATCCTCTTAAAACTTAACCTTATCCTTCAATTTAAACACTTAATTTTCTAGACCACTTCAAAGAATAAACCTACAAAGTAGTTAATGCAAAAGTATTGTCTAATATTTACAAATGTTTTGCCTTGTAATAAATAAAGGAAACCAAAAGCCACAACAACAACAACAAGGAACAAAAAGCAACAATTGCCACAACACGCAAATGACATTTCTATATAAAAAAAGGATATAATCGCCCGATCTAGGCCCTCATATACACATATATTTAAGTTGAAGTGCTAAAAGCGAGCTTTGATTTGATGTTTTGGCCAAAGAGAGAGATGTGTTGTGTGTGTTGTTACCGTTACACGAGTGGGTGCTCCGGGGAACCCCCACGGACCGGCACTTATCAGTTGCCCAGTGATTTATTGAATTTTACATGAGGAGTCAGTCCAGGAAGGGAAGCTATGTGAGCAATGTCTGCGTGTCCGGGGCTGTCTCTCTTTTATTATATTTTTTTGCCATTTATCTGATGTCGAACATGCATGGGTCTGTAAGCCAAACAAACGCCCACACTTCAGGTTAAAGCAGAAAAAAAAAATATATATATCCAAATGGGGGGGCTCTCGGAACTATCAACTCTTCCATGACGATGACAAAAAACAAAAAGAAAAACGAAAACGTTGCCGCCTCTCCTGTCGACATCAGTGTGCTTGGTCTATATATTTCCCTCGCTTTTTTGCTTGATTTTTCTACGCCCACGAACAAAGGCGATAAGCATCTCAGAACCACCACAATTTTCCGTCACCAAGGACGCCTTTTCCCATTGGCTGCAGCTGTGTTCTGCCCCCCGAAAAAAAAGATATATGAAGAGATCGCTTATCACCTGGCCGGGCGTATTAAATATTGAACATCATTTGACTAATTGACGCCCGTCCCAGGCAAAGGAAGGAGCAGGAGCAGGGATTTCCCTTTCCCCTTAGATTCTCCCTGGATTTCCTAAGGGAACAAAGGCGTGTGAACTGCCACACATGACTTTGATTGAACCGCGAGAGCCCCCAAGAAAAATGTCACAATGCTAATTTCATTTCGGCGATGACAGGCCGATAACGTGGGGGGAAGGAAAATTAGTAGTTAGTCTTGGAATTTTCACCCAGCTTTGAAACCCAACTTATCAGAAGTTTTTTTTATTCTTTCAGGTTGGACGATCATCTGGTGGTTGCCCATCATTTCAAGCAGGACGACTACTCCTGCAAGCTCTGTCCTTTGCGATTCTGCCATCGTCCTTTGCTCATCAAGCACGAAGCGATCTCCCACAATAATATAAGGAAATATTCCTGCGAGAATTGCAGCAAGGTAAGTACTTATAAAATATATTTAAAATAATAAGAATAAGTCAAAAGAAACCTTATAAATCACCTTATAAATAATACTTAAAATTTATTAAAAATATGTAAAATCATTCATATTAAAAGGTTTCCATTTTCTTTAAAAATTAGTTTAAAAATCTAAGAAAAAGTTACTTCTTTTCACTCTTGTTAATAAATAGAATTAAAGCCAAAGAAGCTACCTTTCAAAGAACCTTTAGATTAAAAGATCACCCTTCTCCGCTGATCCATAAAACCCAACAATTGCAATGACGATAAAGAGAGAGAGCATCCAAAATCCAAAGCCATATACATAGCTTCTGTTACCGGCATTAACCTTCGGTAAAAAAAAAGTTACGCCGTCATTAATTATTGTATCAGCTTTTCGGCTTGGCAACAAACACATAAAAAGACTTTTGATTTCAAGCGGATCAATAGCCGCGGGCTGCTAACTTGGCTCTTAAGAGACGGTGTGTCTACTCCACCATCCCACCATTACCCCCGGTGACTCCTTTAAGCCGAGCACGCGCTCAAAAGCCGAGAAAAAGCTAAGAAAAAGCCCGAAATCAGGGCGTGTACTCTCAGCGAAACACTTAAGCGCTTTTTTCGGTAATGAAGAAACCCTGTCCCAGCCCCACTTTTCATTGTCTGGCATTGTTCATCTTCTTGGCTGCATTTGAATGCCAAAGCGAAATTGAAGGGCTTGGAATAGAGGCAACCATCCATCCATCCATCGAATCATCCGATCCAAGATCGGAGATCCCAGATCCATCCATTTCATGCGTCATTGTCATCGCAACTGCGACTGCCACGGCGACTTCGACATCTTCCCGAGATGTTTTAATGGCATGTTGATTACGATCTTGTGGTCTCTGGTCTCTGGTCTCCGCTTTTCGATTTTCCCTTTTTCCATTTCCAAATCGAACCTCGAACGGTATTTCCAATGTCTGCCGCGCATTACAGTTAGTTTACTTAGCGCTCTGTAATTGTTTCGGTGGCATGTAAGTAGCACGCATTGTGGTTCCCCCTCAAACCGACTCTTTTCCATATAAAAAAGGGTAAAAAAAAGAGAGACAGACCGTAGAAGAAACCCATCCCTAAACGGGAGCCACTCGGGCCCCAAAACAAATGATGATCGATCTTTTCGGGTCCAAGACTTTCGCTGGGCTTCGTTGAGCTTTCAAAGATCTCTCCTCTCGGTGCCTCAGCCTTTGCAGCTGTCAGCTTTGTTTGTTTTAAGCAGTTGGGCTTAAAGCGTTACCAAAGGGATTTGCCACGGATCTACAAGGTTTCTTTTGGCATCAGCAGCCTGAGTAGGCTCAATAGGGTTAAGGGGTTATAAAGTGGGGGGTTAAATAGGCTCAGCAATGCGTGGGGTTATCTATGAAAGCATGTTCAAAAGGGGATAATCTTACAGAAAGAGAGCTTCTTTGAACACTTTTACAACCTTTTATTAGTAAAGATATTATTTATTATTTTTTGATACATTTCTTAAATTAATATTTATAAATTAAACCACTCTTTAGTTATTTTTCGCGTGTAACTTTAACCAGAAGTTTCAACTCCATTAGGCTACCAGAGTCTGATCCCATCTTTAGGCCATGCAACCGCGGGCACTGATGCCTTGGCTGACCCCAACGTACGCTCCTAGATCTGCCCCCCTCTGTCCCCTTCTGCCACACTCTGTTGGTGTCCCCCCTTCCATTACACATTCCATGGCAAAAGGCAGAGATCTCGTCGAGACTCCACTTCCTCGCTCCTGCCTTCTTCTCATACTCCTCCTTCCTCGAATGCCAAAAACACCTACACTCAACCCACTGAGGCAACAACTGCTTTTCATCTTTCAAAACACTGAGAGAAATCTGGTGGTTTCTTTGGAAAATATTTGTTAAATATTGGGAAACTAAAATAAATTTCTTAATAATATTTAAGAGTAAACTACTTATTGAATATCTTTTTATGATCACTTATATCTCTAATATTTATACCCATTTTCCTCTCTGTTTTCCCTCTCTTGTTGTTATTGCTGTAACACCATGATCGTCGTTGTCGTTATATATATATTTTCCCCCCTCTTTCCTTTTTTAAAATTTTTTTTTTTAATTTTTTTTATAAATTTTTGTTGTTGTAGTTGTTGTCGCTGGTCTTTTGTGGCGTTTTTCGCCTTTTTGGAGAGTAGTTGAATCTAATCCATTTGATGTAGTTATAGCACGAGCTATTCTTGTCCGTCCCAGCCACCAGTCCCTCTCCTCCTCCACCTCCTCCTCCTCTCCCCCTATATCCCAGCCTTTGTGCGATGGAGATAGACAAAAAAGGCTGCCTCGATCATCGTTTGATATGAATTCGTAGCGCATTATGACAGCATGATTAGGCATAACAGTTTCGTACAGAAAAAAAAGAGAGATATATAGAAGGCAATGGGGGAGTCGAACTGCTGACCGAAATCAAGTTTGAAGTGGGTACACACAGAGCAGCAAACTGGATGCCAGGCTGCCTCCTCTACTCCTCCACCTTCCCCTTCACCCTCCGGCAACTGGCCCCTAATCCTACACACCAAGAAGCCTCATGGATCTGTCACTGCTATGTAAAAAGTGCGAGCTTGGGCTTGGATTTAGGGCTGGTTAGATGGAAAATATGGAAAATATTATATTTTTATTAAAGGAGCATTTTTTGAAACTATTTTAATATTTTTGTTGAATTTATTTTAATAAAACCTTAAAAAAAACTATTCATTCTGGAGGATTGGTTCTTAGAAGTTAGATTACGGATTTTCTTATCCTATTTTCTATTTCAAAATCAATTTTTTACAAATTTTTAATATATTTGATTATGAAATTTGAAGACCTATATTTTCATAATTTCTTCTAACGAAAATTCTTAGTTTTCTCTTCTCTTATTTGTATCCTTTTTTTATAAATATTTTTTCTTTAGTCACAACTTATTTCCAAGTTATTTAATATCTCCTTTCCCTTCACTTTAACCAAGGGCCAAAGTCACTGGGCTTTGTCCATTGTCCAGCCCTGATATATCCACAAAAATTCCGGTGGCCATTCGAGGCGCGGTGATGGATGCTTCGAGCTGCGAGGCAATGACAATTGTAGCAATTGATGTTAATAATTGACGAAGGTGTTCGTGGGAGGAGATGCTGTGTTGTTATTGCTTATGGTTGCTGCTCCGGTTACCTTTGCGTAATCTCGGAGAGCGTCGGAGTCGTCGATCGTCGGTTATTGTCTAGCCAAAAACAGATCCGTTTAAGCGGCAAAAGCTACGCAGCCAACAGATGATTGATTAATTTCAGTTTCATTTCATTTGATTTTTGGAACCAGATCAGGCCAACCAGTTCCCTATATTGTACAGTGAAAAAAATGCTATAATTTGGTATAAAAATTTAAATAAATCAAGCTAAAAAAGTTGTTTAAAATAAATAATATAGATTAATTTCTTTATCCCTCAGTTTAACTATATTTTAAAGTTATATTTAAGCCCTATTTCTACCCATTTTTCCCAGTGTACTTTATATATTTATTCCAACAACCAATCGCAACCAATCTCAACCAAAACTCTGATCTGTTTTGCAGGTTTTCTGTGACCCCTCGAATCTACAGCGGCATATTCGCGCCTACCACGTCGGCGCTCGCTGTCACCCTTGTCCAGAGTGCGGAAAGACGTTCGGTACCTCGTCGGGGCTGAAGCAGCACCAGCACATCCACAGCAGCGTGAAACCCTTCGCCTGCGAGGTGTGCTCCAAGGCGTATACGCAATTCTCGAACCTGTGCCGCCACAAGCGGATGCACGCCACCTGCCGCACGCAGATCAAGTGCGACAAGTGCAATCAGAGCTTCAGCACCTTGACCTCGCTGACCAAGCACAAAAAGTTCTGTGATTCAACGGGCTCGTACCGCCAGCAGCAGCATCAGCATCAGCACCAGCAGTCGCCGCTAAGTCGCCACCACCCGCATCCGCATCCGTACCAGCCGCATCCGCAGCATCCTCACCAGCATCCGGCCTCCAGGCATCCAGCAGCCGCCACAGTCACATCCGCCTCTGCAGTGCCTGCGGGAGGAGAGTCTACGGGAGGATCTGCCACTTCGTCTTCGTCTGCCACCGCTGCCGTTGTTGCCGCCATGTCAACGCCGCCGAATCCCTTCCTGATGTTCCGCACGGGAGCGCCATTCTTCCCCGGCTTCCCGCCGTACGGCCTGCCGGGAATGTTCCCGCAGAGTCCACTGAGAGCCGCCAACTTCCCGCTTTTCTTCCCCAATCCCCCCATGGACATGGGCTGCGGCATGCCCGGCATGACTTCGCCGAACTCTGCCTTCCGGCAGCAGTTGCCCTTCGGCATGGGACCCATGGAGGGTCAGGGAGGAGGAGGTTCACCACACCAGACGGATGCCCAGTTAAAGGCGGAGGAAGAGGAGCACAACTTGTCTGTGAAGTCGGAGGATAAGCTCAAGCGAGAGCCTCTGCTGAATGTGTCCGAAGGCGATGAGGAGGAGGCTGAGGACGAGGAGGAGGACGAGGCTGAGAGTCGTCATAGCAATCTGGACATGACAATCAAATCAGAGGAGGAGAAGGAGGCCAAGGTCAAGAAGGAGGAGAAGAGCGAGGATCAAAGCGAAATGAAATCAGAACCCGAGAGACTGGGCAGCCCTGATCAGCAGCAGGTAGAGGATGATAGGGTAAGTGTCTATATAAGCTTGGCTACCTCTTCAAACCATCAACTAATTTCTATATATTTTTATCTTTCCCCGATCCTTAGAAATCCATTGATATTGTCAGCACTCCACCGCCCACGGATGCTCCTACTGCCGGCGATGCCCCGCTGGATCTCTCCATTTGCCGCAAGCGCCTGTCCGGTTACTTCCCGGCACCGCCTGGCAGTCCTGGTCTGCTCTCCTCCAGCCTTATGCGTTTCCTGCCCTCCACCAGAACCGAGGAGGATGAGACAGATGGCGAGCCGCCGCTCAAGACGCGGAAATCCCACAGTTCCGGCGAGTCCTCGACGTCGCAAAAGTCCTACAAGGGCAGCAGTCCCACGCCCACAGCCTCGCCGGGGCCCACACCCTCACCCTCACCTCCCACCAGTGCCGGGGGAGAGCTGAGCAGCATGTCCGAGGGAGCTGGAGCTGGGTCAGGATCGGGACTGGCTGCCGCAGCGGCAGCAGCAGCGGCTGCAGCGGCCGCCGGAGCCGCCGAGGCAGCTCTGGCCGCCCACTATAACCGCCAGAATCCACCCATACACCCGATGGTGCTGGAGGAAATCTATCGCAGCCGGTTTTCTTTTTTATGCCCAGCGGGCGGACGGCCCGGCATTGAGGCTTTGCTGGCGGGAGCCGCCGCCGGCGCCGCCTCAAAGCGGCCGCTTCCGCCCGTTAAGTTCGCCACAGGGACAACTGTGGCCTCCTCCGTGGGCCATCCGCTAAAGACCAAGGATCGTTATACCTGCAAGTTTTGCGGCAAGGTGTTCCCCCGCTCGGCCAATCTCACCCGGCACCTGAGGACGCACACCGGCGAGCAGCCGTACCCGTGCAAATACTGCGACCGGGCCTTTAGCATCTCCTCCAATCTGCAGCGCCACGTGAGGAATATCCACAACAAGGAGCGACCCTTTCGCTGCGAACTCTGCGACCGATCCTTTGGCCAGCAGACGAATCTCGATCGGCATGTGAAGAAGCACGAGGCGGAGGGCAGTAACTTCCGGGACTCGCCCAGCTCTGCCTCGGGCGTGGCCGAGCGGGAGGAGTATTTCGATGAGATCAGGACCTTCATGAACAGGGTGTATACGCCAAACAGCCTGGCGGGAAACGAGGGGGACACCGAGGAGGATGACCAGTCCTCGGTGATCCTGGAGAAGAAGTCGCACCTCAACAACAATAACAACAGCAGTCACATTAGCAACAATAATCCCAAGTTGCTGTATTCGTGAGCTTGAAGAGGAAGAACTTGAGGGAAATCTTTGAGGGAAAAATTGAAGAGAAACCTAAAGGAAACCTCGAGTAAAAAACTTGAAGAAAAACTTACTTTAACTCTTACTTAAGCGTGCCTCCGAGAGGGAAACCTATCTCTAAGTAGTTACCATTTTCCACTAAAAACTAAAACTAAAAACACTAAAAATTAGCTATGCAATCAATGGAAAAAGACGGTGAAGCATCAAAACATAAACTATATAAAAACACACAAACATCACTTAAAGGGAAGCTCTATAAACTATATACTTAATATATATATAAAATATACTTAAACCCACTCTAAAAAACCACCTTAACTGTGTAGCTAATTAAACAATAATAATACTTCTGTACATAGACATATATATGCCAGTCTTAACTTCAACTACTTTGGAACTTTGTGGATTATATATATAAACTATATACTATCTATGTATATTTGGATATTTTGAGTGTGTATACATAAATCTATATATGATATAATGTAAATCTTATGTACAATGTAAGTGGTAACATATTTATAGAGCTAATTATTGCAATTCTCAAGCAAAACACAACAAAATTAAAAATTGAAAATAAAAACCAAAACGGAAATCAATTTTATAACATTTACTTAACGTTTAATTATATTATTATTATTATTAAATATATTGAAAAATAAAAACAAAAAAGATCGTTATGAAAAATGAAAAATCAATAAATGAAACAATCGCATTAAACTTTTTAATGAGTTTATTAATTAATTTGGGGAAGGAAAGAAAAGAGAATCAATTTGAAGACTATATTTTGAAGTTATAAAACTATTTAAATATTTATTTAAATTTTCCAAAAGTCACTATAGGATTCATGGAAGCTTCTCTTTTGTTTCTAAAGGTTTCCTAAAATATATGTGCAGACTAAAATATAAAAATTGCTCATCATAAAGAAAAACCATTAAATGGTGAAAAAATATTTAAAAAAAATTTCCAAGCAACTTCTTTTGTACATCCCAAGATCGTGGTATAAAAACCGCAACCAAAGTTTTGTGGGCATAATAAAGCCATTGAATAAGGTTGGCTCATCTACACTCAATTACCGCATAAAAGAAGACTTTATACACCCATCAATCCTGGCCGCAGACCCCGAAACATACATAATTGTGAACGAAGGCATTTGCCTATAAGCCAACTTGCCCC
Source organism: Drosophila bocki (assembly GCA_008042715.1). Lineage (NCBI taxonomy): Eukaryota > Metazoa > Arthropoda > Insecta > Diptera > Drosophilidae > Drosophila > Drosophila bocki. Next base: position 21,715 of record VNJY01004126.1, on the reverse strand, counting down.
GGATTATTAATCATACGAGGCGAAGCATAAATAGCAGATCGAGGGAAAAAAAAGCCAAGAAATACGCAGCGGAAAGCCAAAACTTATAGCTTTTTAATATACCTTCAGCCATCCATCTGGGATGCCCGATCCGAGCTCCCCGATCTCTGAATGCAAAGGCGTGATCGCAAAGCGAGTTAATTACCCTTCCGGTTTAGAGTGTGTTACGCCTTTGGCGAAATGCGGTTAAAACTATATGCCGCCGATCTATCCATGAATACTTTTCATTTTTTCGCTTTATTTTTTTGTTGTTGTACTCTGTCTTTTGTTTTTAACTGAATTTTAAATTGTATTAGCCGGGGCGCTCCGCCATTTGGCATCAATCATTTTTTGCTATTTTATTTTTTTGTTAGTGCTTTGTTTTCCTTTTTTTTCAACCTGTGCATAACCATCGATCGACCGTTACTCGAGTGGCATATAGCCGTGTACAAAAGATCAGTCAAATAGCTGCGGTTCGGTCACTTTCGATTATGCGAAATACGCCTGGCAGTCAGTCGGTAGCCAAAATAATAATCTTCGGCCACAATTGGAGTCAGGCGGAGTCAACTCTGGGGTATACACACAGGGAAAATGGGGGTAATATAAGCTGGTTATTTTTTTTTAAGTCAAAAAATGTCTTTTTGGCTTATGTTTAAGTAATTAATATTAAATATACCTTCTTACAATCACTCAGAATTTTATTTTTATACAAATACACAAATATTAATTTAGGTGCTTTTCAAGGATTAAAGACTTTTAAAAATATTCTTAAGATTTTATTTAACATTCTAGAAACAGAAAATAATTTAAAAATATATATTTTACATATATTTCTTATATACAATTATTTATTTATTATTTTACCTTTACTTAAATATTTATTTCCCGTGCACTTCCCTCAACTGCCCCACCTTGTTTGGCCATGGTTGGCGTTTGTTGGCCCTGACCACAGCCAACTTCCACAAATTGTGCCACAAATTTGAACGCAAAACTGGCCAAATTATGCTAAATTTGTGTGGAAAACAGTAGATAATTGGTAATTGGTTTCACATCCAGTCTGCCACGAAAGAATCTAGACATTAGTCGGTTATTTGGTCACAGTCTCTCGGGGCGTTAATTGAAGAAGGCATAATTTGCAGTCCAGTGGAGCAGTCACTCGCTCAGATGATCGAGCTCTTGCCCAACATGTTGGCCAATTATATTTGGGGTTACCAATATCATATAGACTACTATTACTAATATGAGAGCAACAGTTGTTAGTGGATTCTTTGTGGCAGCTCAAGGAGACTGGACCGATTAAGACATTAATATTGCTTTGGGTTTATTGAAAATCTTGAGAGAGGGAAGCAGCTGAAAGCTGTTTAAAAATAGGTAAAAATAATAGTTATAATGTTACAGAAATTCCAGATATTTTTCTTTGAGAAAATTCACCAGAAAGGTCAAAGAATGTGCCATTTAATAGCCATCAGGCTTGGGCAAGTGCTTTACCACCTTTCTAAACGCTTATGGCTGACCGAAATGCTTTTTAATATGATGATCCTCTCTCATAGCGTATAGTTTAGCCTAGGAATTTTCCAAACTATCTCCCCTTGTAATTTCCCAAAATCCAGATCTGTAACCTTATTGGGGTCACTCACACCTCGCTGATTACAGAGGAGTAGCAAAGCAGCCTGGAACCCAGGGATCCACCCACTTTCTGGGCATCCCAGTGATTTTTTTTCGAGGCTGTCCGTCCAAATGAGCCAACACATTATGATAACGAGCATGGCTAAACTCAAACCCGACGGTGGCCTGGATCGAAATGTGGAAATTCGGAGGAACCGAACGAAGGCGATCCATAACGCCCTGACTAAGCAACTGTTGATTATGTGCCAGTTGCCACAAATGGCCATTGTTGCGCCCCAGTTACACGCCCCGAAGAACCGAATCGAATCGGGGGGATATATAGTAGGGTTTCGAATGTGGTTATGCACTCGGGGAAAATGGGAACTAGAAAGAACTAGAAATTATAGGATTTTTATAAAAAAAACGAGATGAGAGCATTTGTTTTCAAATGCTGAATAAATTAAAAAAAAAATTTACTAAATATTTATTTGGCATTAAAAGGAGTATCTTGAAAAAAAAAAAATTCATGCTTGATAAATATTACTAGTTTAAATTTCTGGAATCATATTAACATTAAAAGTCATATATAACCTTTTTTTTATGGATTTGCACATTATAAAATCATTACCATTCCCTTGTATATATCTAAAATTTTTTAGATATTTAATTCCCTTTTTTTTTAAGTGTTTTTTGGGAGGAAAAGCGCATCAGTGCGCACATTAGGAACGACCGTTAAATGCGACTTTCGAAAGGCTGGGCACAAAATGCTAACTTAAACGGATGCAAATGTAGACACAAGCCAGAGTTTGAAGGGAATGGGAATTGTTAAAGGGTAGAGGGAAAAGGAGGGGTACAAAGAGGAGGAGGAGGGAGGCAGGAAAGCCAAGTTGGCCACGTTAATGGCACAATTATGGCCAACGAAATCGGGCAAAACGGAAGACGTGCAAAGCGCAGAGCACAAACAGAATCTAGCCGAAGGATATCACGCGTATCCCATTGATCCATGGATCCATGAAGACCCACATTGCCCGGGACGGGGCTAACTCCGGCTAACTGTAGTTCATAACTTGGCTAAGACCGCCGAGTTGGGGGCTGAAGTTGAGGCTGAGGCAGAGCTGAGTGATTGGGCAGACTTTTTTGGCTTTCGAATGAACTCACTGAAAGTTGGCTTACTTTGGGAATTAATTGAGGTTTAAGGATTCGTTTTAAAGTTAATAAAAAGTATATTTAATTAACTAAAAGGGAAAATATCTAAAACCTTAAGCTTTTTATATAATTTATAGTTGAAAAATTAAATTTTCTTTGTTTCGTTTTCCTTTAAGACCTCTTTAGGCTCCTGATTTTATCCTAAAGAATACCATTTAGGAGAGTGCATCAAGACTTCGTCTTAAGACTCGTAAGATCGTACTTTCCTGGCTAAGAAAAACAACGGCAACCAGGGGGCAATCAGTCAGCAGATGTTTTCATTTCCTACTCGGGCATCGGCAGCCGCAGAAACGTAAGGAAAAAAAAAATAAAGTTAAGGCTGGAAAATCAGCCGAAGGTACTCATGGCGCGCAGATGTTTGGCACAGTTTCGTGTGGCAAATTGCGCACAGTGGGCCCAGCGAAACGACGCCCGCCACCCCCACGGGGCAACTACTATGTAGACCCCCCTTAAGAGGGGCTAGTGGGGGCTCCTTCCTGATGGAATCAAATATTGTGCAAACTACAAGCGGCATCCGAGGGGCATCGAACGAACGTTCAACGGGATGCCGAATGTAAGTCAGACGACTCAGCTCCAGCGCCGCATTTGTATCTGCATCTTAAAGCCATGGAGTTTTGGGAGCTAAAGACTGAAGACTAGAGACTGAAGACTGCAGGCCGCGGAGCTGAAGACTCTGAAGACTGAAGACCGAAGCTTGTGTCATGCGCCTGGCACACGGCCTGTAACTAAATCACACTAATCAAGCCTCAAGTGCTGCTCTTTGAGTGCACTCGAAAAACATTTAACTGCCGAAAAGAAAAATCCATTAAAATAAGCCAGGCAAGGAGTGTTTGGAAGCTGAATATGTCCTGAAGATGGGAAAGTTGTTCGTCAAGGCTTAAATACTTTATTTTGTGGATATTTAATAGCTTTATCGGGCTTTATTAGGCTCATGATCTTAAAAGGAATGGGTGTAAATTGAAAGGATTGAGTTTTTTGTAATTATAAAAAATAATATATTTTATTATAATTTTAGGAAAATAAAATAGCTGCCTTTAAGGTAAAGTTAACAAAGATTTTATCACTTTCTTTATTAGGGATGGTATGTAATATCGGTCGAAAGAAGATATATAAATCGATATACGCTTCGGATCAGCAAGAACCAGTTGGGAATTTTAAGGCGTAACAAGCGGAAAATGCATCAACTCTGCTCTTTACATAGTTCTTAAGTTATTTTATAATATTTAAAAAATTTTAATTGTCTCCTTTTAAAATATTGATTAAAAAAATTCCTTATTTTTAGAGATTATTAAACAAATTTTAGTTTTATTAAAAACGTTATTTTATTTAAATTATTTTGCCTAGTATTAAATTAGATTTTAAACCTTTCCCTTCTTTTTTTCCGTAATTCTTCAAGTGCAATCCAGTTTGTTTTTTAAGCTCTGCTCGTGCCACAATTTTTTCTTTTATTCGTTACCTTCGTCGCCTCCGACGCACTCGACGAGCATTGGAAATTGGCAAATCAAAGCAATTGATACATTAAATTACAATGCCAACGATTTGTACACGACTCCACGCCTCGTCTTCAGAGCGTCAACCGGAGATCAGAGGCATCAGACCACAGAGATCCCGGCATCGGGCTAAAACTGAGACTCAAACTCAACCATCCACGCACGCTACAAATTTATCGCCATGTCAGAGCCGAAGCTGGAGCTGGTGTCATCGTCAACGCTGCCAAAATGCCAAACTGCCAGACAGGAGACGGAGTCGCGATCGGGAAATATAGACAAGTTTTTTTATTTTCGGGCTATACGATACCCAGCTACTAGCGACTCTTTATGGGCTGTCATAAGTCTAAAATGGCTTAATTGTCTTTAATCAATTTTAACCCACGGCTTAAACCGCAAGGAGAAGGTATTTGTTGTTGACATTTGGGGTTTCAGGTTTTAAATATAGCCAAGTATTTAAATAATATTTAAAATTAGGTATAAATATTAAAATAAATATTTTAAAAATTAACTACATTGAGGGAATAATTTTAAAATAAATGTAGAAAGAAGACATTCCTTTAATAACAATGAATACCCTGCGAAGCCACGCCATTCAACACCCATTACCAAAAGCCTAAACCATGGATGATGCCTGGGATGCTAATGCGGATGAGGATGTACCCGATGTCCCCGTTGTCTCCGATCTTCTCTGACTTAAAACTGGCATCCCAATCTCCTGTACACTCTCTCTCAGTGGGTGCGTGGGCCTAAATTATGTTGGAAATGTCATCGTAAGATTCAACACGACAACAAGGGATGACATAAATTTCCACCAACATGTTGTGGACGCCACACTCTCGTCGTCGTCTGCCATGGCACCGAAAATGGCTTGCAGCCCGAGACAAAAGCGGGCAAAAATCGAAAGACAAAAAACAAAAAAAAAGCTAAAGAGGAGGAGAAACCAAAACTGGAGTATGCGAAACATAGAGGAGCTCCAACTCCAACTCCAGCTCCACATCCAGGCAACACATCATTGCTCTATCAGTTGAGATCTCGCCGAGATTGCGGCCAGAGTTGGATGCTTGGATTGGATACTTTTCGCAGACTTGGAGGCTGGCTGGCAGGCTCTTGGCTTGAATCGCGGGCCAGGCCAAAAACAACATAGGCTGCAACAATATGATGATGACAATGAGCCAGGTTCCAAGGAGAAGCCACAGTATGGCAGAGGGGGAGTAGCTAGGCATATGCATATGGGGAGAGAGAGGGTGGTTTCAGGAATTGAACTTAATTTAATATAAATTAAATAATTTTTTAAATATATAAATAATATAAATTTGTAATGTAATGTATAAAGAATTTTAATTTGTTATTAATATTCTTATGAATTTTATACTAAAAATAGTAAACTGTTATTTATCCTAAATGAACTTAAAAAAAAATATATATAGTTTTAATTTTTTCTTAGTTTTTTATTTTCTGTATTTAATTTTCTACACTTTAACTTTAAATACTCTTTGATCCCCCCACTTATTATTATCCATAGGATCCATAGGATAGCGCTCAGCCAAAGACAACAAAGTAAAAAACGGATCAAAAGGCCCACAGAGCAGAGAGCCTTCGCCTCCCCTCATCTCATCCCATACATTCGCATGCAGAGGCTGCAGTGTAATTTCTGACTCGGATCCCCCTCCTTTGGATATATTTCCCCCGTGCCTTCTCTTTTGGAAAAACCCCCCCGCTTTCCAACGACCAAACACAACTTCAGCTGTGGCTGCAAAGGTGTTTTGCAATTTAACTGGCAAACGCGAGGCAGAAAACTCAACTTGAACATGGCAACGTTGTGGATGTGGATCTATCTTTTGGGCCAGGAAAAGGCAGGGAAAACCAAGGGGAAATCGAGGGGGAGAATGCCAGGAAAAGGGGAGCTAGAGAGACACGAGGAGATCTGTGTGTGAGGGCAACGGGATCTTGGCTATAGCTGCACTTCACATGCCACATGGCAAAACATAAGTAGGCGCGTGGCATTCGTGTGTTGTTGTTACCATTATTGTTGTCGATTATTGTTGGCTTTGTTGTTGTTGTTGTTGTTGCTGTGGCTGCTAGACAACGTAAAATGACAATAAAATGCAGAGCCAGCAACAACAAAATCCAAATTGAATGCAAATGAAAGCCACAAACTATGCTAAATTCCTGAAATCGCATCGCATCGAATTGGCAATTTGTGCTTTCCTTTTTGTGTGTGCCTGCACTGTTACAAAAAAAGTGGTGATATTGGGTATAAAAAAAATGGGAAATTGAGAATTTCTAAGGCTAGATTATATGGAAAATTATTTAAGGCATTTTTAGGAGCTAACTTATAAAATGTTCAGTGAAAAATCTAAATTCTTTTAAAATTACAAAAGTATCAAGGTTGTTTTTTTTTAATTTATTTTAATATAATATTTTAATATATTCTAAATTTTAATATAAAATTTTAAAGCTTTTAAGTAATTGATAAATATCGCTTTTTAAAGTTTTCCTAAAATTGTTTTCTGTGTCCCCGCATTGATCTCTTTTCCTCCTCCTTCCCCCTTTCCCAGGATGATTGCTCTGATCTGGCCACAAAAAAATAGAGGAGAATAGGAAATGGACTGCACATCGGAATCTTCTTCTCCCAATGCCTTTTCCTTGCAATTGGGTCGCACTTAAGAGTTCCATTTCTCCGATCTCCAGCCTCTGCGGCTACATGGTCATTCGGCCTGGCCTGCATATTGGGAAAAGGCAAACTGAAGGCCTAATGAACGTGGCCCGGTAAATGGTCGAGTTTTGCCTCGATTCTGCATGCCAAATGGATGCATGGAATGTAATATGCCGCATCATGTGGATGAACTTTTGAGATTTCGAGGGGAATAAATATTATTTATTATTTAGAATAAATATTGGAATATTATTTTATGGATGAAAAATACTTAACAGGACTTGAGCTTAATTTTGAACTATTTTGGAAGACAATAAATCATATAATAAATTCTTAAAGATTTGTAATTTAATTCAATTTAATTTATTACAATTTATTTTCTCATAAAATTTATAACCACCCACGATTCAATATATATTATCTCGAAAAACCTTTAAATTCCCCATAAATAACTTGACTCGATAAAATTTACAGCTTTCACAATTTCTTAGCAAAAAGTATCACTCATTCTCATTAAAAATCTAATGTTATTCCACATCCCTATCAATAAATAACACATTAAATCCGTTTTACTTAACAAAAAGATAAATATAGATCAACACAGATCACTTTTGAGTGACTCTGACATCCTCCTGTTTAGAATTTTCTCTTGAAAAACCCACTGAGTGACCCCTGTCCACCTAAACAATTTTTCATTTTTCATTGTCATAGGGCTGGAGCCGAACACACATTCTCTATGCTAATTTCTGAGTAAGTCTCGGCGGTGGTCAAGTTCCTGCATCCGTCTAGAACCGGCAACAGGGTCGCCCACATCCATATCCATATCCATTCTATACAGAGTGAGTACTCTCTCCCTTTCCTCCCCTGAAGCTAAAACTCCCCCGATAAAAATAAAATAAATAAATAAATAAAAAACTCAATCCAATCAATTCGGTTTGCATTACATCAGCTGTGAGTTTTCGCACTTTACGCAAAATGATATAAATCATTTGTCGATGTCGCAAAAGCCCCATTAAAATGAGGCATTTCTACATAAATAAAAACCGGCAAGAAAAAAACTATAAAAACCAAAAAACAAAAAGCCAAGCCGGAAAATAAATCGAATGGAAGCGATAGACATTTATTTTGTTTTATTTTCTCCTTCCAGTGTTACAACAAACACTCATCATTGAAGCGGTCAGCACAGATACGCCTAGTTACGGATATTCCTATACTATATAGTATATATAGTGTATAGTGTATGTGGCGGCACCTAATATAGCAAAACAAATTTAATTTAAATTACAGGCGTGGTCGCAATTGTGTGCATTCGCTGCAGTTCATAAAATATGCAATAATACACGGCGAGAAGCCCCGACAAAGTTTAGAGGTCGCCGCCTGCCTGGGACTTTCTAATTTATTTATGCGTCTCTGTTGAGTAGAGTTCTCCATATAATTTTGTGTCCGTTCCTAGGCTAGATTTACCCCCATCCCCCATCCCCATTCCCGTGATGACCAGATAACAGATTGCGTCCATAAAGCAGTCTCTGCTGCTGGTTATAGTTACTCTAGTGGCATTGATAGAGGAAAACTCCTATAGGTTCTTCCCCTTGTTCGGTGGGGGGAGTTACACCCAATTTCAACAATTGCCATTGCAGTGGGAGGAGGGGGGAGTGGAGGGAACTCCACCACGACCGCCGGGGAACACGCCCAAACGAGTCGCACAGCTGTGCAGACACTCGTATCAGCCCTGACTTGGCCGCCAGCCATCGTTATAGCCACCGATCTGGCGATCAGGCGATTCGCGATCCACGACCACAGCCTCAGAGCGAATTTTTAATTCAATTTGCCTATTGTCGGTCAGTTGGAGAACGAAAAGAGCTATAGCTTGCTTCTGGAGGGGTATTATTAGTTCACATAAAACTTTTAATTAAATGGAAGCCAAGCCAAAATCTGCCAGCAAAATGAAAATTGAAAACTTAAAGCCAGTAAATTGTTAATAAATAAAATGTTATATTTTTAAGCTTTCGGTATTGGAAAATATGTATTTAATTTTTAATAGGAAATAAACTTAGTTTATTGAAATTATTATAATATTTATTATCATATTTATTATTATTATATTTTTTATCAACCCGTTGGTGGAAAAGAATTCAATTAAAAATAGTTTAACTCTTGAAAGTATACCTTAACTATGATATATAATAAATTCTGTCATTTTTATATAATTCCAAAACTTTCAAAACCTTTCTAAATCCTAGAAAATGCAAATAATCTCATTTATTTAAATAGAAAATTATAAATCACACAATTAACAACAACTATGTACGCTTAAACAATTGTCAAGCCAAACAAAACTCTTAACAGCAATTAGTGAATTCAGGCAATAAATATTGACCAAGAATGTTGGGTTAAAAAAAAAATGATAATTAAATATTTTCACATATATAAACATATTCAAACAATAAATGTTATAGTTGTGGTAAACATGCAAATCGATTAAAGACACGGCAGGCATTAGAATTCATTAACGCCCACGCTTCGTTAGGGTTTAACTCCATTACGTACATACACTAAGAAGTAACAGTTAATCGAAAATAAAAAAAATCATAAATTTAAAGCCTACAATGGAGTGTATATATAAATCCAGATATATAGAGGCGACCACGTGCAGATCACACTCGTATATCATCATATCTGCAGGCCCGATCTCAACACATCGCAAGACAGCCCACAAAAGGCGAAAACAAAACTTTATTTTTCTTTTAATATACGTGTAGAGCTCTCCTTATTTAGTTTTTTTTGTTGCAAGTATAGTTTTTGCTGTACTTTTTGATTAAATTGTAACAAGTGCCAGCCCACATGGCGTTATTTTTCAGCCTTTTTGTCTGTGCAAAATTTCGTACAAATTTATTGCTAATATTTCATGTTATATGTCATGTTGCATAAATAGAAAAGCCACAGAGCGGCATTTGATATGGGTCCACCCCTTTAACCCCTATAGTGGCTCCTCTATCAATATATTCCCCACCCCCCCCATTACCCCTCTCTCCTTTTGTTAATTGCAAACTTTTGCTTTTAATAGTGTGAAGAGAGAGAGAGAGAGGGAGAGGAATCGATCGGGAGAGCAATGAGAACATTGGGGAGAGCGGTCACCCAATGGAGTCCACACCTATACACGTGCAACAGGCTGGCGCTAACGGTAATCGGCTGCGCAGTCGACGGCGGCTGCGACTGCGCAGGCAGCATCGCCAAAGCCCGACTTTTGGCTTACTAACAAAGCCGTTATGGGCAGTAGCCGCTTGGGCGGGTGCCCACACCAAAGGAAAACCACACCACAAGCCGCACACCACGCCAGCACACATACCAACAAAGGTGCAGGGAGAAAAATTAGGGGGATTTAAATTCTGAAAAACAAAATACGATGCAAAAAATATCTCTCAGATCATTTATAATAATAAAAACATTCTTTCATAATTTTTATTTAACATTTTGGGATTGTGTTTAATTAAACTAATGTTTTGTATGCTCCAAAAATTTTTTTAACCTACTAATAACTAACACAAAAAATTTTCCTTTGAAATTTAAATATATTTTTATTTAAATTTAAGATTTATAAATATTTTTCGATATGTTTAAGCACGATATTTGTGTTGGTATAACAGAATATACTCTTCCTTTCATATATCCTTTTTAATTTTATTTAATTTACTATTGTTTTTCTTTTTGTGTATATATTTACACACATATATATCCATATATATATATTTATAGTGCAGATCTAGCCGCACCACCATAAATGTGGCTCAATTGTAGCAAAGGCCGCCAGTCGCCAGTCTTTTGTCTTTAGCATTGAGCGTGACTCGTTTCTGGTGGCTCTTGTGGCTGCTTGCTGAATCGAGCCAAGCTGCCTTTTTCTCCTATTTTTGTTGTATTTTGTTTTTATTTGTATCTTTTTTTTTTTGCACGAGACTCCCGACAGCGACTGAGGCAGCGGCAGCGCAGCAGCAGCGACGCCACCACACCCTTGACTGGATTGCAAAAAAAAATTGAACAACAAAAAATTACAGCAATAAAAAAAGAAAAGAAAAAAAAATAAAGAAGGAAGACTAGTTTGGAAAAACGAAGATTGTAATACTCTAACAATAAAAAGAGTGAAGTAAAAAAGGAAGAGGAAATTTATAAAACAAAATATTAAATTAAAAGAAAAAGCTACAAAAATGTTCTATAAAATAAGTCGATTTCTTAGGGTTTTTTTATCTTGTTATATCAAATAATTTATTATGAAATATTATTAGAAAATTCGAAATTTAGACAAATGTCTATAAAAATTACTAATAATTTTATTTCATTTATTATATTTATTTGTTTAACTTCAATTATTAATCTCAATATCCCTTTTAAAGTGTATTTAAAGCCAAGATCGCCTTGGTCCATTCGCGTGGTTGATTTTGTGTTTTCCTCGGCAGCAGCCGCGCTTTGCCTTGCTTTTGCTCGGTGCTCTGGCATTTGTTGCGGCGTCAATTTGCTTTTAGCCATTTCGCGCCGCAACCGCAGAGGCAGCACCGCCCTGGACCACCCCCTTTGGAGCCCACACCTCTTCCCGGGCAGCTGCTCCTTTTGTAATTGTGCCTTTGCTATTTCTGATCAGCCTCGGACTCCGGCTGAGCCTTGTTTTTATTTTTTCTTATTTTGTTTTTCCGTTTTGGCGGAGGGGTCTGTGGGCCATATCGCATCGGTCCGGTTTTTTTGGACTTCTTTTTTGTCTATTTTTAAGCAGACAGAAAATTAATGTAACTATTAAGTATTGTTTAAAATTTAAAGGTTTTTAGGGAAAATATAAATTCTTTTAAAAGATTATTAATTATTTTTAAAATAGAACCTTAGCCAATTCTTGAATCACTTGGTGTTTTATCAAAAAGGAACCCTTTGGTTTCAGTGTATTTCTGTTTCTGGGCTGATTTCGAGTTTCAAGTCGGATCCCCACCAGCCTCCAGATGGCAGCTGCAGCGGGGCGTTAATGTGCCTTGGCTATTTTATTTATTCATGGCAAAGCGTCTAAGCTAGTAAATTGTATTGCTCGGACTCGCGAAACTCGGGCTTGCCAGTGGACACTACGGGTGTGTGTGTGCCAGTGTGTGTGTGTGCATAAAATGCATTCAGCGGCTGGGACAGCTTTTGCTTTTCTTTGGACCACAACAACGACGACATCAGATTGTCATTCTTGTTTTTGTGTTTGCTTCTTTTTTAATTGAAAGTCGTCGCCAGGCGTAGTTGATTATACCCTCTAGAGAGTTGCGGGTAGTCTCGTTTTAAGCAATTAACACAACGAGCAGGGACATGGGGGTCTTTATGGATTTTTTTATATTTTTTTGACATTTATTTGATGGCCCCAAATCGATGTCAATTAAATGGGATTTTTTGTTGAAGTATAAGAAGGGTGTGGAGTTGGGTTTTGATTAGAAAGGAAAAATATTTGAATTCTTTATAAAAATATTTTATTATTAAAATATAATATTCCTCTATCTCTGGCATCACTAAATATATAGAAAAACATTAAGGATTACAAACCACAACTAACACCACCAATATATCTATGTTAAAAAGCCAAAACACACCTCTCTTCAAGCCTCTAAATGCTTTCACTTTTCCCTCTTTTTAGATTCCAATCAATCAAAATATAAATATAAAAATCATTTCATTTTACAATCGATAAAAAGCCACTACCACCTGCCAGGGTATTGGGCACTTCCAGTGGCTTTCAGGTCTCTCAGGTCTAGTTGCTCCCCTTTTGCCTTAGTTTTTTCTTGCTCTATTTACCCATGGCCATTAATTTGTTGCTCTAATATTTTGTGTGTAGAAATTGGCTCTGGCTCTGTGGGGCAGCAGCTGTGGCTTCAGCTGAATTCACTTTTTAATGACTGCGTGGTCCAGCTTCAGGTCTGAGCTCACAGTCTGAGCTTCAGCTCCAGTTTCAGCTTCAACTTCAGTTTGAGAGTCAACTTCTGCGCCAGATATCCTCCAAGCGCCTAGCGTCCAGCCACCGATTGTTACACAATTGCGGATATGAATGAGTAATCCGTGGGCTTTGGCCTGATATATGTCCGTTATACATATTCAAGATAGGCTGACACTCGATGGAGAGTGAAGGAAGGACTGGCAGGCAGGCTGCACACGTGTCGTATACGTAACGCAAATTTGTTTGACGATTCTTATCGACCACGTGTGTTGCCTTTAACTGGGCTTTATTTTTTTGTTTGTTTATTTTTGTCTATTGCTGCCGTTTAGCGTGTTTGCTGGTTATGTAATTGCTTCAGCTGAGAGCCACCGTCGACTCATTAAGCCAACTTAATTTCGTGCAAATTTTTAACAGCTTCATGCTGGGCAAAAAGTACCCCCGGAGTCAGCCAGAAAAATCAGACTCAGACGGAGACCCAGGCCATGTCAGGCCAATCACCCACGCGTCCGTCGACGGATGATTCATGGTGTCACGGTGTCAGTGGCTTCAGCTCTATCCATCTGAAGACCAAGACCAAAGCCACAGCCAAATCTAGCAGTCATCTAGCACGAGAGGGAGGTTGCCTCTGAACACAAAAAAAAAATCTAAGAAATTAAATCTAAGTTGTAATTATTTGTTAAATATTTGTAAAATATTTTGATAGAAATTTCTGATTTATTTACGCCTTTTTCTAAATATTTTACTATTTTTAGAGGTATTCCCAACATAATTAAAAAAGTTAAATTATACGTAAAGCTTATATTCATTCTTATTTATTATAAATATCTAGAATATTTTTCAATATTTAAAATATTTTTTTTATAAAATTTAAAGATTTAAAATATCAACATAAAGCATTTTAATATTTTAAAAAATCTGATTCAAGCTCCTTTAACATTTTTCTGCCTGTAACCAAGACCCTAGAATTCAGTAGTCATTAAAATCAGTCTCAGCTGCAGTTAGTCTGAAGTTAAGGCGATTTTTCGCCATCAGATATAGATTTTTTTTTACTTTTTTTTTTGTTTTAGATTTTAGAGCTTGTAGAGCTACATACGTAGGTGATCGTAAAAAACGATCCTCCACACACCACACACCGGATCATGTACGCCCGTAAAAAGCGGCTACAAAAGATCGACTGCCGTCGGCACTTAAAATACGTTTTGGTTATATCTGTATGTTTTTTTTTCTCGCCTCCGGCCAGGGTTTTAGGGCTTTGTTAATGGCAACCGAAAAGTGTAACTGAGAATGGTTAAATAGCCGCAGGCCAGGCAGGAAAAAAAACTGGGTGACTTGATAAATCGAAAGTAAGTGACATAACCGAAAAAATGTGAATGAAAGGGGAACACACACTACACTCGAGTGTGTGTGTGTGGGAGGTGCGAATTTTTAATTGACTTGATGGGCAGGTGATTTATCAAAAAAAATAAATAAGAAAAGGGTAAAAATATTTAGATAAAAATTAGATTAATTATTAACAAAATATGGAAGAGATATTTCATTAGGAAATAATTGAAATCAATTAAATAAAAATTCACCAATAAAAGGAAGTTCATAAATATTTTTAATATTAAATATTATTTCCTCTGCTCTCAAGTTCATTATAAACTATTATTTACTATTATTTATAGCTAGCCCATAAAAGCAGCATGCCATCCGCACTAAAGATCGGAATGATCCGAGATATATGAACTAAAACAAGGTATAAATGCTATAAATACTCGGCGGCAAATACTGAAATATAAAGCGATTAAATAATTAGTAAGAATTTGCCAATTGCGAAGAGAATTATGGGCAATGCGCATATATTTTAAGAGGCTGAGGAGATAAAAAGTCAGGAAGGCGGCAAAATGTTTTATATATACAGATATAGTGTGTGCTTAAATCCAACTCAGATCAGACGGTACAACCAGCACAAGGTGGTTCAAGAAAAACCAGTGCACTTAACAAAAAAAAAATCAAGCAAAAAACATACATATATATATATCGTCGTCGCAACAAAACGAAAAGTGACAATTTAATTGCGTCAAACGCAGCATTCGATTGGCGGCGGGGTTCGGAGATGCCTCCATCTAGATGCGAGTCTATATAGTAATATATATATATATATTACGGTTAGAGATAGAGACAGATATGTGGCTATATTGCCGCCGTCTGGCGACACTTTGCTCTCAAAGACGACGACGTTTAATTGAGAGGAGCTCGTAAAAAACGCTTATGACTTGTTTATAAGCAGCCGCGATCCAATCGGATCGTATCGAATCAGTTGCTATATTGATTTCGGACTGGGTTTCGGCTATGGGATGTTGGATATTGGAGTTGTTGGAGTACTGAGTATTGGGGGAGATGTCGTCTGGCTATAATGAGATGCCAGTTACTTTTCGATATAACCTTACGAGGTCTGTTAGGCAGGCATTCCTAGGTCGGCTGTTATACTTAAGTGGATGTGCTAGATGTGTGCTGCTGCCTTTTATTTATGACTTACAGCTTTTTTAGCAGTGGCAAGTATGTGTTACTTGACTTGATTTTTATTTAATTTAAGCACTTATAAGATTACTTAACCCTAGTGTTACTCATCTTTTTGAAGCTTAAGTGATTAATGGGATTTATTTTCTTGAGATTGGATTATTTATGATAACTTTTTACATTAAATTATAAAACTCAGTTAATTTCCTTATTTAATTTCTTTAAGAATTCCTTTTAAAAATATATTAATAGCTTCAAGTACTCAAACATCAAAAGAACTAAAACAATAATTTCCTGGTGAATATTAAAAAAATAATCTTAGCTTAATGGACGCTATTAAACACTTGATTTATTGTTAAATTTATTATTATTAATGTTATTATTCATAAATCTCTTGCTTCTTTTTATGACATTTTCTGATCTTTGTGTATTCTTAACTTTATTAAGTGTAAATTAAAAAATAAATTAAAATAAATACAGCGGCAACACCCACTGGTCTACTTTAATGCTCTTTCTAAAGGGTAGATTTCCTATAAGACGATGTAAAAAAATAAATAAAACCAAAAATTTAAGAAAAAACAAATATAATGTTTGAAATATTTAATAAATATAAATAAATTAAAGGTTAAAAAAAATATTAGTATTAAATAAGCTTCATTTTCGTAATTAATTCATTAAATAAACTAATATTTGTAGTACATTTTTAGTTGGGTATTTTATATTTCTTTACAAAATTAAAAAAACATTTTTCTTTACCAAAAAATAAAATCCGAAGCTGTTGATATATAAATAAATAAATATAATAATAAATATAATACTCTTTAAAGTTTCTCAAATAAAAAATGGATAAGTTTATTAAAAATATTTCTTTAAATTAAAGTATTATTTTTCCCATCATATTTGACCCATTTCCTAGGGTGCTATATTTATTGATTATTTTTCAGAGCCAATCCTCACAGCCTCTCCTTCGAAGTCTCCACGGGCAAGGGTGTAAAAAACGCTTGCACGTTTGCAACAGATGCCTTTTTTTTTGCTGGCCGTGTTAAGATATTATTTTTGTTTTTTAGTTTATTTTGTTGGTGTTGTTTTTGCTGGTGCTTTTATTGATTTATTTGTTGGGGCGACACAAGTTGGCATCATTAAGTGCCAGCACACACCGTTCTCTATTAGCCGACAAATTCTTGGCCTTCCCTGTCGGACCCGCGGACTCTCGGACTGGTGGACTGGCGGACTCTTGGCTCTTTGGATAATTCTTGTTCCACAATCTAAATGGCCGTCTCACCACTGGGCACACCTTAGAATTTGTGTGTTACAATTTGAAGTTGTCGACAATGGTTGCTTGGCTTGTTACCTGAGTTCACCTGGAGCTGGAAG
Source organism: Drosophila bocki (assembly GCA_008042715.1). NCBI lineage: Eukaryota > Metazoa > Arthropoda > Insecta > Diptera > Drosophilidae > Drosophila > Drosophila bocki. Next base: position 4,926 of record VNJY01004126.1, on the reverse strand, counting down.
CTGACGCTCAAGCTGAAGCTCAAACTGAGGCTGTGACTGAGGCTAAAAGCTGACCAACTGCAGCGGCGGCATTATTGTGGATTGTGAAAGTACGGGTGGGGTTCGTTCGGAACTGGCATCCCAGCAGTGTCAGCGGTGTGTGTGTGTACCACACGACGTATGCTTAATTACCAAACTGAGGCCGTGGTGGCAGCGATCAGCAGGGAAAACAAAGCCAGAGACGAGAGTTTGGTCTAGATCTACTGAGCCTGGGTGCCTGCCCAGGCTCGCTGTGAAGATTAGTCGCAGTGGGTCGCACATTTCGTTTCGCAATCGATTGCAACATGCAACAAGGCAGCAGCAGCAGCAGCAGCAACAACATCAACGCGAAACGAATGTGGCCAGCTTCGCTGCTCTAAATCAACGATATATAAAACTAGTTTAGGTGGGTCCAATGGATATTCTTTTACTGCTATTTTGTTGCAAACTTCAGACTGAAGTTTTTGCCTCAGTTTTTTTCAGCCAAAGCCGTTTTTTTGGTGCATTCTAATGGCCGCCCAATATGACTAAGCACACTCATCGCGCGGCGGCGGCGGCAACGGTGCACTCCTGCGTCCGTCCAACGTGTATGCAAATCTGCATAGGAAAAAAAAGAAACCAGTTTGCGGCACCAGCTAACTCTATATATATAGCAAAAAATATGGGTCGAGATCTGCAAAATGCAGCTGATCGAATTTTTGCATTAGGCGCAGCAGCAGCAGCGGCAGCAACTGCCATCCGGCCAACTGAATCGCAAGTCTGAGGCTGCCTGCTGCCTGATTATCTCTCAAGGAAGGCATGCCGAGTCTCAAACTCCCAAGGAGGGGTTTCTTTTTTTTTTTTTTGTTTGTATTTTTGGTTCCTCAGAAGGGGTATAGGAGTCGCTGCAACTGCAACTGCAGCCGGCACCGAGCGAATATCGAATGCTATCTATATCTAACGAAGCAGGGCCATATAGCCAACATTTTCGCTATTAGCCACAAAACAGAAATACTAAACACACATACACTGGGGGAAAACATAACCAAGAATTCGCTTACAAGCTTGGAAAATATTGAGAAATATTCTATAACATTTTTCGGACTTTCACTGAAAATTTCAATAAAAGAACTATTTAGGCTTATATTTCTGGGTTTTAATTCAAATATTTACAAGCTGCAAACAATACTTACAAAATAATATTCTTCTATTTTCATAAATTCTAATTATTTTCAATAAGTTTTTAACACACAGTTCCTCTTAGTTAAGCAATATCCTAGGTTACTTAACCGACATTTCCCAGTGCATTTCTCAGACGTATCTATATCTGAGTCTGGTCCAGGCAAACGCAAAGAAACCTAACGTATAATCTTAGAGGCAAGAAAAAAAAAACAACCACAGCGGCTGCGCAAAATCAAGAGTGTGTCTAAGCCATGGCAAGGCAGCAACAAGGCAACCCGGTATCAACGGCCAGCGGGCAACCAGCGTCCGTTCAGGCGGGCAGCTGCTGCTCCGTCTGCTGATGAAATGCATTGTGAGGCACCACCAAGGCACCACCGAATCATCGAGCCACCAACACCGTAGCCGCCACCGCCAACATTGCAGCAGCATCGCCACTGCACCAGTGGCAGTTGCAGTTGCACGTACGTGCGGCGTTTGCTTATGGGGCGGCAATGGTCCAGCTCCAAAAAAAAAAAAAATTAATTTAAAGCATCTTATAGGCACAGGAAAAAATGTAGGAAGATTCTTAGTATTTAAAAAAATAAATACAAATTATGTAAGTTCCCTAAAATTATTTTAAACAAAAATCCCATAGAAACAGTAGCTAAAAAAGCTCGTAAATTAACAACTCCATTATAACTTTAAACGATTTAATTCAGACAAGTTGCTTCAGCTTATAAATGCGTGTTAAAAATGGCAAAAACTTCACCACTTTTAGACATCATTTGAATTATTTTAATGAACCTCCTTAATTGCTGTTTTAGACTTCAATTATGAGCCTAGAAAAACCCCCTTAGACCAACTATGGTGTTATTTTTTTTCGCTTTGTGCAAAATCCTTCAAGTCAAAACTGAAAACTGAAAACTAAAACTAAAGACGAAAAAATGCCCGTTCAATGCAAAGGCGATGCTCGTCGGACGGACCCATAGGCCACTCAACCCCTGCAACGGCAGGAAAAAATCTACATTTGTCCAAAAAAAATATATGTATATATATAAGAAAATACCACAGGCGAGCCAGGAGAGGCTGCAACTGCAACTGCCACGACGACAGCGACGCTGTGTGTTGCATAAAAGCAACGCTCCAAATTGCTAACTGAGCGATCCAGTTTAAATTGCAATTGCTCGTTAATGGGCACTAAAACGTGCCAGTGTCGATGTGAGTGTCTCTCTGTATGTGTGTGTGTGTGCATTGCATCGTTTGTAGTTGTTTTTTCGGCGTTTTTATAGCTTGGTAATACGAGCCGAGATGGCTGTCGTGTGGCATGCGAGGCGTATGCGCAACTTATCAACTCGGACAACGCGCATACGCAGTGTGGAATGAGGTGGCGATGAAGGGGGATGAAAAATAGGTATGTAAACAGAATAGGGGAGGGCATTAGGGCACTTCCAAATATAACTTTAATAAATGTATAATAAATTATTTAATTTGTTACATTTTTATAAATATATTTTGTTTTCTTTCAAAGAACTGTTATTGAATTATTGTTTAAATGATTATTCACATTTTTTCTTTCCAACATATTTTATATTTGGTATTTAAAAATATGTTTGCTATGTAAAACATCCTTAAAAAAATTAAGAAAAATTCAGAACACCTTGTAAAATTCATTATTCATTAAATTATATACACTACTTAAGCTAAGAAACCTTTCCAGGACTTAAAATAAATATTGATTAATAGCAATATCCTTTTTTCTTTATAAATCATGCAAATAAGTCTACAATTTATAAGTCTTATAAGTCTAAATTTTCCCATATTCAAGATCCCATCAATAAATCCAATCTAATTTCCATTCCCATCAGAATCAAATAAAAATTCCTCCGCACACAGAGACTGAGGAGCCTTTCCCAAAACGAATTGAGGTGGAAATTCCCTGAGCTTGTTCTGCGCTCTGTGTGCCCCCGCATTTTCCGTATTTCCCTCGTACTTTCCGCCACGGATGCCCACAGCCCTCGCGACTAACTGTACACACATTTGTCGCATCGCAGCAGCAGCAGCAACAACAAGTTAAAGCATAACAACATATTTTACAATTACGAAACAATTCGGCCCACAACTAAATACAGAAACCAACTGAACAATGCCACGAAAAATAGTAAAAAAAAAAAATCCAACAAGAGGGAAAAATCTTTGATAGAATAAAAATAGGAAAAACTGTAGCGAAGCTCGCAAAGATCCAAGGCAGACGAATAGGCGTAGACACCAGTAGACTTGAGCGGAATCGTGTCTCCAAATGCGGCCTACTGAGGCGGCATGCCAACACTCACACACTGGCGCAGATTATGGCCAAGAACGAAACCAGATCAGAACCGATCCGATCCAAGCCTATGGCCATAATTATGAAAACACTAAGAGAGTCGCGTCGTCGTCGTCGTCGACGTAATTTTCCTGTTCGTGCCTTAATAATCTGCGCAAACGGCGGCCGCACATTGAAATTCCCCACCAATAATAATAACAATAATCGCCGCAGCAGCAACATCTATTAAAATATCGATAGACTGACTGACTGACTCGGTGACTCGGTGACTCTCTGACTCCCTGACTGACTTGGCGACTCCGGTTCGGTTTTTGGGTTTTGGTTTTGGTTATGGCTTTGGCTGCTCACCTGGGGTTACCTCGCTGGTGAAGCGATCAAAAGTCGCTAAAAGCAAACGCATACTGACGGCGTTATTATTGATTTAAACATCAAGATAAATTACACCGGGGAGAGGCCCCTCTTGATACCCTCTAGAAAATGTAGGGGAGTTGGAACCTTTAGGATCTGTGGCTGAAGCTCAGCCTGTAAGTGAACATCGTTTCACTGAGAGAAAATTGCATTTAAAAATAAAAAAAAAGTTAATATTAAAGAATATATTCCTTGACTTTAAATAATTGTGAAATGTTCAATTTTTGATTTTAATTTAATATTTCAAAAATGTTTTTTAAGATGATATTATTTATGATATTAATAGATACATAATCATTACTTATTAAATTATTAGGTAGCTTTTTATATTATTTTTGGAAGATTTAATTTTTGAGAATTATTTTTGATATTTTAACATAAACTCATTTAAAATTTTAAATAATAAATAAAAAAATATTAAATAAAATATAGAAATATTTATCATATTTAAAAACCATTAATAATTTCTCTCTCTGCTCTTTTGAGGCTCCAAGTTGAAGCTCTTCTCTTCTTTTTTTTTTCTGTGGCCACTAACGAAGTTTCCTTTTGCCTTCATTGTTGTTGCCTTGCTATTGTTGTCTTTCTGCACGGTCAGCTCCTGCCACAACTTGTGGAGCACACGTACCTGGGTTTGACGCTGGATAAGAAGCTGACATATGCGTCGCACATCAAGCAGGTTAGAGCCAAACTCCAAAACACGGCCAGGCGTATTAGCTGGCTTACTGGTCCGAAATCGAAGTTGAGCCTGGCATACAAGACCCACCTATACCAGTCCCTGCTTGCTCCAATATGGAAGTATGGAGTGGCGGTTTATGGCACTGCAGCCAGAACCCACCTACAGAGAATACAGGCGTTCCAATCTCGGTTCCTGAGGCGCATATCAGGCGCTGAGTGGTATATTCGAAACCTCGACATAAGAAGAGAGCTACGCGTCCCTGCTGTGGGAGACGCCATTAATACCATTGCTGCCCGACACCGAGTCAGGCTGACTGGACATCCCAACCCGCTGGCCAGAGCGCTGCCTACTACGAGAGGAAGAC
>VNJY01004124.1:0-63539 GCA_008042715.1 Drosophila bocki | reverse complement strand
AAATTTTTCATAAAAAAATATTAAATATTAAAAATGTTATGGCCGAATTCCAAGATCGTCTTTTTTTCGATGTTGACTTGCGGTGGACATCATATCCCGAGAACGGTTCATCCGAAATCAAAAATTTAAAAAAATTTCGTTAGTATATTGTATTGCCTAGTCCTCTAGACCATGGATTTGTAAAAATTTCGATTAAAAAAAAAATGGCGACGGTTTTAACAAAAAATTTACTTTTTCAAGGTATAAGATTTTCGATTTTTATGCTCTAAAAAAAAGTTAAAAAAAAAAAATTAAAAACTCTTCGTTAGAGGACTAGCTATTGTTATAATAAATAAGTGGTCCAAATTTGGTGTTGATCGGATTAATAGTTTTTTAGTAATCGTGTCCACCGCAAAGGTAACTTCGAAAAAAAACGATTCTGAGATAATCGCGTTTAAAGTTTCAAGTTTGTTCCGGCCGACGTGCAGGTCGTGCGCTATAAATAGCTACAACTTCGGTTCTAAAGCTCCGATCGTTATGAATTTTTATATACTTCAAGACTATGCAATAAAAAATAAGTCGATTTTTTTATCATCACAACTGTATATAACCCCTTAAAAGAAATAATACACCAAATGTAGGCTATTTGTGTCTCAAATCTGGACACTGTTAAATTTCTTATAAAAAAACAAAAGCAATTGCAAATGGCTGACGACCACTGCTTTATTTCAATTCAGATTTTCTTCTACCAAGCATTAGTTTTAAATGAAAAAATAACCACATTGCTCATATATTATCAGGAAGTATTTTTTATCAGAATGAGGGCTTGCGAGAAATGTATTTAAGTCGCAGTTAGTCATAAAAATCCCCCAAGTTCCAACATAGTCCTCAAAGTTATTGCTCCGACACGTTGTTGGTCCACCCTAGCATTCTCATCTGCATTTACGCATAATTACACAATGGATAAGGGGAGATGTAGCGGATGGGATGCGGATGGCGGTGCGTGTGCTCACATCTTTTGGTAAGCAATTAACGGCAACAACTCTGTCTGTCGCCCTTGACAAAAGTGTCTGGGGCACTTGCCCCGCTCCTCTATTCTGTCAGTCAAGTCACTTCCTGTAATAGAAGTCCAGGCAGCATGCAACACAACATAAGAGATGTCTACGCAGATACAGTTGGGGTCAGCAAAATAAAACAATTGCCTTAAATTGTTTACAAGGAAAGATATTGTACATAGCTTTTTTCATTAATCTTTTGTTGGTTTACAAATGGATTAAAAATTAAAAGTTTGAGTTTCTGATCCGATAAGGTTTAGATATTTATATCGTGTTTCAAATTGAAACTTTCAATACATTCATTGCAATATCTAGATCTAGTTGTCTGTTCACCTACCTAAAATTTGAATATAATTACTTTTCCACTCTAATATTCCTCATAATATTTAATCTGCCTTTTTGAATCAATCTTTTTAACCAGTAAACCTTATAAGAATAGGTTTTCCCCTATTATTACGAATCCTTTTATAAAGCGGTTGGTAACTCCATTCTCGTGCGTCAAGCTTCCGTTTGCATCAACTGAAATCGGAGAGAAACCGCAGAGCTAAAGCCGCAGAGAGAACCGCCGTAAATAGGGCGGAAAATTATGCGTAGTGGAAATTAAAACGCATTCAGCATAAACATCAGACGGAACAACAACCGGAGCAACAGCAGCCACATCATCATCGCCAACTTGACATTTGTACGAATTTTGATGCGGGTTGCCTTAGGAGTCGCAGATCCCTGGTTCCCACTGTGTCTGATGGTTCCCTTTTTCATTCCCACCTTTTCTTTTTTTTTTTTGCCGGTGGTGGTAAGAGGTTTGTGCTCTTCTTTTCGGGCAACTTTGCGAAATTGTTGTTTTCCTGCTTTTGTTTTTAATGCACGATTTGGTAATTTGGGCATTTGGCTACTGCCGAAGTTGCTCCCCCGATCGCATCACGATCCCATCACAGGCCTGACCCCAAGTCGGGTTTAGTGGCCCAAGCTTAGCATTTCCCAAGACAGCGTCGCGGACTTATCTTTACGCTGAGAAAAACTCTTATTTCCGCTGCCGCGGCTGGGAGATGATATGCAAGCTTAGCGCACATACACACATTACCGGCCCAACCAGTTGTAGGCTTATGATTTAAATGCAGCCAGTTAACTGGGTCAATGTTTCGACGGCGCTGTGTGTGAGTGTGTTTCTGTGTATATATATCTAAAACCAGATTTAACGCAGTCAATTGCCAAAAACGACGAAAACTTATTTCCGCACTGCAAAGGAAATTGCAACTCTGCAGCACAGCCAACAACAGCCACAACATCAGCAACTACATAAAGCGGGCCTGTCATCGTTTGCTTTGTGGCCACAATTTTATCTCGAGAGGTCATTTACACTATTCAGCTGCGAAGAGCAGAGCGAACAAAGAGCGAGCGGGGCAGCTGCAAGTCTACTCGAACTTCCACGCTGTGAGTGTGAATGCGAGTCTGAGTGTGCGTCGGTCTTTTCGCCGCGGTTGTGCGCACTTCTCGGTACCCTATACCCTCTATACAGGGTCTTGGATAGATTCTTGATTTAACGAGTTTGTTATAAAAGTTTCAGGACTTATGCTAATTTTGATGATTAAATGTAATGCTATAAATTGACAATTTCAAATTTTATTCATGAAAAGAAACAAAAAAAAAGGGGGAAAAAAGGAAGAATAAAAAATTTAAATAAATAATAAATTCATTAAAAAAAACAACAATTTTATCCAAATTTTTATCTCCATACATTTATCATAACAACTGAATTTACAAAAACAAGTACTAGTACTTAGATACGAGTACGAATAAAAATGTTAGTTCATTTTAAAATACTTTTAAAATATTTATTTTATTTATTTATTTTATTTTATTTTATTTATTTATTTTATTTTAAAAATAGTTTAAGTCAAAGCCTCCATGTATAGTACAGTATAGCTTGTAAAGTCTCAGTAGCATTAACGCTTTTTATTTCATTTTTTCCGACTTGTTCTCTGATGCCTCTCCCCCCGACAGTCATAGACAAAAGATACGAAGTCTAGGCAATCAGTTCTCGTTGCTGCGGCTGTTTATCACTTGTGGGTTTCGTCTTCCTCCACGCTTGAGTGTCCATTGTGAACGCTTTCTGAATGCATCGGATCGGTGCTACACAGACGTACACTTGTAGCCGAGAACTTCACTCGGAGTTGCCGTCAATGCCACAATCAGCCCGAAAATGTATGGAGGCCGAGAGAGATGTGGCTTCAAGTGCAGACTTGAGACTCGAGCCGGGCTTAGGCCAGTTTCTGGTCGAAGGTTATTGTGCTCGAGTCGCCATCATATATGTACAAATGTGAATTTGACGCCTCTCGGGCCCTAATTGCTCCCAAGGCTTGGTTCCAGCAGCGGAGTCGCGTTACTTTTCTCGGTTTATCTGCACTTTCGAAACGAGCCACGGAAACTTGCCTAGAAGTAGTTGTCACGTATGTGGCGGACCTACAAATGGGTCAAAACTATTGCACTTCCCCGACGACGGCGACGACGACGACGAAAGTCGTTTGCATGGGCCTCAGGTCCGGAGTTTCAATTGCAATACCCGTAAATTGTGATTGCAACTTCCTGTACGCCACCGCAAGACATATCAATTATCAATTAATAATTAACAATTAGCCCCGCTACATGAGCAATAAATCAGAAGACTCATATCAGCAGGAGCCCAACTCAGGCACTGAAGGCACTCTCAATTTGGGTCAACGATCCCCAAATAAAGTTTGATGTTGCGCCTACGCCAACGGGGAACTGCCCCGAGTTTATGCCTCTCTTTTTCGTTTATTAATATGCCTAATTAAGCATAATTTCTTGTTTGGAAAGACGCGCTAGTTTACATGTTTGATTATTTATGAGAAGTCGCCTGGGCCCGCCCCATCAGGGAGAAATTTCGAAGATTTATGGGGGGATGTGAGCTACAAACTCCCTTCGGAAGTGCTTGTGGATTATTTGAACATGGTTATTTAAACAAATATTTTATTCTTGTGTTTCCCCCTTTCCAGATCACTCAACGCACCGCAAGAACGATTTGAATTGACTTGGTTTTTCCCATCAAAATGAAACTAAAGTAGAAATTACGTTGATAGAGTCACACCGAGCAATTTTGCGACTAACGAAACCCAATCGATATCTAACTGAACCAGTAAACAATAAGGAAACATGGATCTAAGTCTGGAACGCGATAGCTCCGCGCTCGGTAGTCTGTTCCAACAGATTATCAATGACATGAAGGTGAGTTTTTCTCCAATTATTGTTCTGCAGTTTCTCCGGAAATTCAAAGTAATTTTAGACACGAACTCTTCCACTGAAAGTTCCGTTTTCGATTCCTGGAACTTTACAGCATTTTGGGGGAAAAGTCTACATGTGCATGTAGCCACCTTATTCACTTGGAGCCCACTCAAGTAACATAAAATAAAAATGAAATGATACGTTTTTACTGTACCTTGCTCCAACAATAAGAAGCGACTCATTGTCTGAGTTGTTTGCCAGTGTGTCAAGAACTCTCAGCATTTGGTCTGAAATTCTCTTCTGTGTAAATAAAACCTCCGAGCAAACGGCAAATAAATATAAACAAATAATCTGAACCAAGGTCGGGGCAAACACATACACAAGCCCAGACATAGCAATTAAATTCTGATATACAGCAAATAAATTAATGCAAGAGAAATGTTTCGGATACAGCAAAAACCCAATGGGGAATTGGGTTTGTTTGTGTTTTAATGCTCAAATTGTTTTGTTTTTATTTAACTTCTAATTGCTATAATGGCAAAAAAATAAAATTGCGAAATCATACTATGGTTGAACAAAAAATTCTACACATTTTTTCGCATGTATGTATGTATCTTTGAACCTAAAGCTTGGAGAGAAACACGAAACACTGCTCCTTGAACATTTTGTGGGCTTTTTTTAACCATTAATTGATTTCATTACTATCTGACCAATGTGTGCTATCAATAATTTATGGCTCTCATGACGCCATTCGGAGCAGCTTACTTCCATACATAATGGTTTATTGCTCTTATATAACACCGAGGCTGGCAATTCTATTTAACAAGCGTAAATTAACGCCGGGTGCGGCGCTTACTGGGGGTGGGAGCTATCTATATCCCCGGCTAAGCCTCAAAGGTGCTGGGCTCCTGGGATGTGGGGGCCCTTGGACGAACTACTGACAGCTGCCCATGATTTGTGACTTAGTAACACTAATTTAAAGCAGGTAATACATTAGCTTACCTCTCAATTCAAATCCACTCCATTTTGCTCCCCCTCGTTCTCCCTATTCTCCCGATTTCTTCTGTCTTACATTCTATTTCCATCATCGGCAGAGATGTAAAATCAACTTTAACATTTGATATTCTTCTTTTGAAGGGTATATTGGCTTTATGTAGCAACATGATTTCTTGGATGCACCGAATTTGGGTTTTCGTATTTGATTTTTGTTTTATAACATTATTGTAATGTATAATGGGGCAGGACCAAGCAAAAGGCAATATAACAATAAGATAAGATACATGGTAGCATAATAGTATAATAAAAGATAATAGAAATAGATATAATTGAGCAATAAACTATATAACAATAAGATGCGTAACGCCCATATTGCTCAAAATATTCGAGAGTAAAGAAATGGTAGTGCTTTCTCATCTTATTATTATGTTAAGTTGGATTAAAAATAATAATATCATTTGTAAAATAAATTAAATTGTATTATATTTATTTCATTTAATATTTATACTTTTAAACACCATTGCACAATATAGATTTCTTTGCTTTAATGTCAGTGTATCAGCAGTGCGACCTTGCTTCCTTCCCTTGGGTTTGCTTCATTTGCTATGCTGAGGCGCATTCGGGAAGAAAATTACATTTTCAGCACATTGTAGCTGCGCGTGGTTGTGATTGTGTGATGCCCTCAGCTGCTCGCATGGACTGGCACATGGGCAGGTGTTGGAATTTGCTGCGTCTTGGCTCTGGGTATTATACCGTCATAAACTAGGAGGTGAAGATGAAAGGCGCCGCCGCCTTGCCGCCCGCTGATCGCTTATGTTAGGAGAGAATACCGACCCTCGACTCCCCCGGGGAGTGTGAACTCACCTTCGGAGCCAGCCGACTGCCGACTGTCAGATGCGGGCGAGTGCATTTTGTATTTATGAAATTTGGAAATTGCTCGGCACGCAATTGTGCAGAAGCTGTTGCTCTTTTTCCAACCTGAGTGTGAACTAGAGCAGAAATATGTACACACTCATACTGATGTACGGGCGGAGCATGTGCAATATGAATGACTGTGTGCGCTCGGATCACCTTACCAGGTAATTCTCGCCGCCTCGCTTTGCTCTGCTTCTGGCCTCATTCATGGCAAAAGATAGTTGCCGTTGCTTTTTGTGGGCAGAACTGCCTGGCCAACTTCTGCGGAGTCGGCAAATGCCAATGCAAATGTCACCGAGTCCCGGGAGATGCAAATGATCCGCCGGAGAGAGCGGGGCCTTAAAGGTTAACCCTAGAGGCACTACAGCCAGCACTAAAATTAGTTTCAATTTAATTGCTTGGCTGGCTCTCCGTCTGGCTACCATTCTTCTTTTTTGGCAGCAGACCAGAACAAATTTATGCCCGTGCCGGGCCAGAAGCAGAAACTTCTTAGAGACTGCCGCAACTTCAGTAAGCGTAAAGTGTAAGCAGAACAAGGAGTTTAGATTAATTTCTCATTTTATTTCTGAATACTTGTATGTTTTACCTAACGGAGTCTCTGTGCTGGCAATTAATTGCGGCTAATTCTCATTTGGGGCTTTTTTTTTCGTTCGGCCCAAAGTTGATCCCCCGCAACTGAGACTCAAGCGGGCCGAAAACGAAACAAAAAATTAAGCAAACTTAAAGGTTGTTAGCTTTACCCAACTGCTGCTTCGCTCCGCTGACTGCACTTTGCTGTGGCCAAGTGTGGCAAGTGTGCGAGATGGAGATACGAGCGCCACAAATTGTCACATTTGACAATGGCAAATCTCGGGTAACAGAAAGCGGCCGGAAAACGCACTGCAGCTGGTTATGACTTTTCAGCAAAAGTGAAAATTTTTCTGCTCCCTGAACCCAGCTGAACCGAACCAAGCTGCGCCATCACTTTTGCGGCTTCCTTGTAGCGTTTGACGCGGCTTTAATTTGCCCGTCCAAGTCATCAAACCACTTTGATGTCGTTAGGTTGAAAACAATTTCATTTGCGCTGCGTTTATAAGTATTTTTTAATATGTGTTGTTAAATGAGTACTTTATATTCTAGAGTTATTTCGTTTTAAGCTTAAGTGAAAATTTTAGGCAAGACGAATATTAAAAAATGGGTTTAGTAACTTAATATTAAAACTGAAAAATGTATTAACAAAGAAATAAAAGTTACTTGAAAGTAGCGACCAGTTAAAAATATAACAAAGTGGTTCAATATGCGAAATAGCAAACATTTCTTGGAATATTTGTAACATTATTCGTAATACTTATAGAAAAGACTAGAAAGACTTTAGTTATAATGTCATTATGGATTATCATTAAAGCATATAATTGATTTAAACACTCGTTCTCTGAGTTCTGCCCTAATTGACGGCCTTATTATCTTTCCGTAAGCGACATTTGCATTTGAAAGCCAAAAATGTGAGAAATAGATACACCAAACCATAGATGGTCATGAAGCTAGCGCCCAGAAAAAGGCCAATGGCGCCGCCAAACGACATTATCAACTGATCCGTGCTGAACACGACCCGTCGCTTCATGCCCATCTTGGGCAGATCCATCTTGATGATTATGGTCCGCTCGAACTGCTCGCCCACGTAGTTTTGATCGCCCTGAAAGAAGGCTGGCATGGGTTAATTGGGGGTTTCACGGAGCATCAAGAGTCCACACACACCCCGCTCTGCTCGTACTCCTCAATGATGCTGTAGGTGTTCTCCCGGCACAGTGGAAAGCACTGGCAGGGCTTTTCCAGCCATTTGGTGCGCGCCAAGCACAACATCCCGGTTATGTTACAGACGGGAGCATTGGGAGCTGCCACATAGAAATAGGGCTTGCATTTGCACAGGCTTAAGGCCCAGTTTATACGGCACTCCAGGCGACAGAAGCTGGGATGATACGGCTATAACGAGAATGGTAACTCTTTTTTTAAAAAATCACCTTGTTCGGGAACCCCAAACTTACATGGTAGTATTTGAGGTTGTTCTCGTCCGTGTACCGACATTTTCGATAGGCCACTGGCAAATTCCGAACCTCGGCATCCGCTGATATCGAGTTAACCAGGAGCTTTAGGACATAGGAGCTCTTGACCTTGGCATCGAAGGTGACAGTTCGTCGGTCGTGGGGCAGCATCATCTCGTTGACGTCGTGTAGGTACTAAAAAGTTGGTCCTGATTAGATACTAGTCTTTTAGTGATTAGTTTATTACCAAAAATACATGGGTCAGGATGCTGTTAAAGGGCTTGTGCATCAGCTGGCAGTCGTTGAAGAATCCGCACATCCGCACTGGGGTAACATTCAGCTTTTGTCTGTTGAAATCAATTAAAAAATGAAAATCTGTAGGGATTAGTTAGTTCTGAAAAAGCTTGGATCACTCACAGCTTCCCAAACGGATTGGCAAAACGTGTTAACTGGCTGCTGGTCTGACATAGACCCACTTCTGTCATAATCGGCGCCAGGACCACAGGATACGGAGGCGGCATCACATTCTCCTGCAGCTTTAGCAGCATTTCCACATAAGGCAAGTTGTCCAAAGTGGAATCATTTTCAAAGGGTCTCAGCGTCTCCAGGTTGTTGTACTTTAAGCGATTGAGCACGCGGAGGAAGTTTCCGTAGTAAGCCGATGTTTCGTTTGCAGTGGGATCCACTCCCCAAGTGCTGGATATTAAAAGTTAGGCAATTTTCTATAATAATCAATTCAATTTCCCTTAAGGCAAATGCTAATAGCTGATAACATTTAAACGATATAAGCGACTCACTGCTTTATGAGATTGTTCACCGTCTCATCCGTCTCATAGTTGGTGCAGAGTGTTAACCCCAGGAAGGTGAAGTTGCGCAAGGCAAACAGATACTCGTACTCATAGACAATGGGATGCTTGCGGAATCGATCCCACTGCGCAATGCAGCTGTTAATAGCGTAATACGCCGAGGCCAGGACCATGGCGAACCAAAAGAGACGCTCGGTCCAGTGCAGATCCCTGCGGGCCAAATAGGGATTGCCGTGAATGGAGGACTCCTCGGCCAGTTCGACGCACCAATCGTGCGAGTTTTCCCGCTCCGACTCCTGCTTCGACCTGCTGCTCCGGGAGTGCATGATGAACTGAAGGGGAAGCTCCTCGCATGCGACCCCCAATGGGCGCTGTAATGCCCCAGGTATTCATATACGGCTTGTTCGGATTTGTTTGATAATCAGCTTTAATGGTGTTTTGCTGTATGTTAAGCATGCATATATAATTGTAGAGCTTAGACCTTCACCACGTTGCCGCGGATCTCGGTGCAAATGGATACTGGGCGCTTGGTGTTGCGCTTATCGAATGCCTCGAACAAGAGTACCAACTTGTAGCAGCCTTCAAAACTAGGAATATTCACATTTGCCTTCATTTCCAACTGGTACTTTTCTATCTTAAGGACGGCCTGAAAACGGATAAACTTTGGTGAATGTCTCGGATAGCATATCCACTCACTCCTGGTGTGTTTAGGCACTTGGTCTTGATCTCATCTGAATTGGTGATATGTTGCGTCCAGAACTGATACCAGAGCTGTCCCTTCTCGAACATGTTTCTGCAAAAGTTCTTACTGCTGGCCGAGAACATTGTTTTCTGCCAAGTGTTGTGCTCCATGCGATAAATTTGTCCCAAAAACTGAAAGAAAAGAAAGATTACTAAAGGAAATAATGAATTCCATTGTCGCGATTTACCGTTATGGTATCCCCAGGCTGGACATCTTTCCAAATGACAGAAGGTTCACCTTCTATTTCAAGTACGCCTCCATGGGTAGCTACTTTCAGTTTGGACATGTCTAAAAGGTCGTCTATGTTGGAAGGATTGCCAGGTTGATTCTCGCAAGGACGATATACTCCTTCATCGTCAATTTTAAACTGGTATTCAGTGGCCTCAGTCAGAGTGATGAGGCACAGTTGAAATACCACGATTCGTAATTTGGTCCACATCTCGATCAGGTTGTAAAATGAAGGGACAACGATTCGTTATTTATACAGTTTTTTATCGCATTACATCGATTTTTATAGGTAGACACATATAATTCGATCATATTAGCTTTTTCCAGAATCATAAAGGGGCGTATATATATTTTATGTCTGGCAATAAGTGTCGGATAGAATTAATTATTATTACATGATGGGATCCGCACATGCGAAACCTGCGGCTGCTGTTTCCGATCGAGCGGGTCACGCCCACCTGCCCGGCTAGCTCAGTCGGTAGAGCATGAGACTCTTAATCTCAGGGTCGTGGGTTCGAGCCCCACGTTGGGCGGATTTATTTTTCAATTTTCTCTTTTGTTTCGGTTATGTAGATTGAAAATTAATTAATTATTTATTTTCAAATCATTTGGTCATTTTCTTTTGACACCCATTCCACAGAAAAATACAGAAACGGGTCAGTGGCGATTGTCTTACATTGTTTATGCATCGTCGAATATGTTAATACATTTAAATGGCAGAAAAATTAGCTCAATTAGTCTATTGTTTTTTATAATTATTATTTATGCATCAAGGCGGTTTGAATTTATGGTCATACATATGTATGTCTGATCATGTAATATCTGGGGTCAATCTATTTTTAAGTTTATCTTTAATTTAGAATGCTCGTCGGCATGCCAGAACTTTGGCTCGCGGAAAATTGTATGCCCGGCTAGCTCAGTCGGTAGAGCATGAGACTCTTAATCTCAGGGTCGTGGGTTCGAGCCCCACGTTGGGCGAATGTTTTTTTTTTCTTTTTATTGTATTATGTTATTTTTAATTTTTCGCTAATAAATTAGTTTTTATAAAGGAGAAAGTTTAAAACAAAAAAACATATTCTTCGAAATGCTCAATTGTCTTTCCTATTACTATCAAAATATATTTATTATTCTGTACTTTATTAATATTGTGTACTTATATTGTATCCGGTTTTATTAATAAAATGTCCTCAATATTACACGTTTTTCTTCGTGTAATATTTATTATTATTCCTTATTTAAATTCTTTTTACATGAAAAATTGCTGTGGGTTCACTCGTTTGCTTTTTGGCGCCCCCTTCATCAAGTGCCCGGCTAGCTCAGTCGGTAGAGCATGAGACTCTTAATCTCAGGGTCGTGGGTTCGAGCCCCACGTTGGGCGAATGTTTTTTTTTTCTTTTTATTGTATTATGTTATTTTTAATTTTTCGCTAATAAATTAGTTTTTATAAAGGAGAAAGTTTAAAACAAAAAAACATATTCTTCGAAATGCTCAATTGTCTTTCCTATTACTATCAAAATATATTTATTATTCTGTACTTTATTAATATTGTGTACTTATATTGTATCCGGTTTTATTAATAAAATGTCCTCAATATTACACGTTTTTCTTCGTGTAATATTTATTATTATTCCTTATTTAAATTCTTTTTACATGAAAAATTGCTGTGGGTTCACTCGTTTGCTTTTTGGCGCCCCCTTCATCAAGTGCCCGGCTAGCTCAGTCGGTAGAGCATGAGACTCTTAATCTCAGGGTCGTGGGTTCGAGCCCCACGTTGGGCGAAAGTTCTTTTTTCCATTTTATTTATTATTATTTATTTATTTTATTATATTTTAAATATTCTCAAATTGTTTTGTTCAAGTTTTGGTGTTTTACTGCTAAAAGGCTAATGTTTGATTTGGGCTCGTGCTTCGATGGCGTGGGCTGCAAGACGCTGGTCTATGCTCAGATTGGATTATTTATAGGCGAGCCAATACAACAGACGAGACCTAATGAGTTTTTATTTATGGCAACCTTCGCAGCTGACGCAACGCACTGCCATTCCTATGACAATATATCGCGCCGGCTTATTCCCCTCCTCCTCCTCTCTCCTGTATTGTTTTCTTGTGCGGAATCCGCTAAAAGGCACATTCAAGGCTAGGTCTTTATTGAAATGAAATGGCAGCTACCAGTGCATTCTAGTTGAGAGCGAACAGGATGTGGCCAGGATGCCGTCAGGCTGTGAAATCTGGAGCAAGGTCCTTTTGCTTTGTGAATAAATGGAACTGTGAACGTATGTGGACTTAGCGATTTAGATTTATAATTTTTTTTTTTTAATACCTTTCATATATCATTAAATATTTCACAATAAATAAAAGAGTTTCTTCTAGGATAGTATGAATACTTTCAGACCTTCAGATCAGTCTTAATATTTTTTTGGTAACATTTTTCTGGATCCAAATTCACCACAGTCACAGTTACGTTCCGTCTGTAGATCTGACTTCTCCCACGCACAGACTATGAAATCTGAGCTGAGACTGGAATGTGCTCTGCATTTTCCCCTTGAAGAGCCACAGACAATTATATAGCGCAAAGAATCGTCGTCTTGGATGTATTAATTACTTTGCGTTATTCTGTAAATGACTTTGCGGGAATGATTCCTGATGCTGTTCACTCCGCTGACGCGAACTGACTGATGGATGTACTGGCTTATGTGCTCATAGCCAGTTTTATTGCATATGACATGTTGAGATTTTAACTGCGCCTGCTTGACTGCATGTTAGCTTTTGCTCTTTCTACAACGAACAACAATCAAAGGGTAATTAATTTTAATGAATATGAAATTGTATTTGCGATACACAAGAGGGAATCGAGGCATGTGTTTAAATTGTGGTTGTTACTGCGGGTGGGTGTGGTGTTGTCGCGTAAAATTATGCAAAAGAGTTTAGTATTCATTTCGTTTTATTTTGCTGCATTTTAATGTTAGATAATTGTGTCACAGAGTCTGGTAAAAAAGGAGGCATTAAGACTGAGCTTCTCGTATTGAAGCTATTCGTTCTTTACAATGTCTGGTCTAAATTGGAAAAGTTCTTCTATTGGTTTTTAAATTAGTTTTCAAGATCAGTTTTCGCTCTCTTAAGACCGTGCACTTTGAAAAAGCTTTGTCAACAATTAATATATTATTAAAAAACCATTATATTTTCTTCCATTTACACTTTGTCTTAGATTTTAGTGGCTTTTCCCCTTGATTTGTCTTGATCATCTAAGCCAAATTAATAAACTCTCTGTTAGGGTAAATCAAGTTTTGCTGATATTTATCTTAATATACTATAAATAGTACCACTGCATTTTAATATAACATGCAATTTTTCATTACATATTGTTGATCTGTTTGTACCATGTTAATTTGAGCTGATTTAGTGCCGTGTAATCCAAATCTTTATCCGTAACTGTTGGGCAATTCGCCCACCCTTTATTGGCTATATAAAGCCTGATCCGACAAATATTAAAATTAATAATGTTGGGACTTGTGCTACTACTTTTTGCGGGCGTAACCGGGTCCTTGGCCGTGGACTATGAGCTGCTGCTCGAAGACCCTGATGTTTTCTCGCACTGTACCGAGCCTCAGCCCGGATCGTTACATTTTGAAGATCTATTCAACAAGGATGACCTTGAGCTCGATCAGGAAGCTGAGATCATTCACTTCTCCGGGAATTTAACTACGACTTGGGACGTGCAGCCCACCGACCGCATTTCCGTAAATTTACTCATCCTGATGGAAGCACGACAGAAATCAATCCCATAACAATTTCAGGCCAGGTTCGCTATAATGCACTTTGAGCGCGGCAGCTGGGAACCCACTGTATTCAGTTTGGCTACAGCAGACTTTTGCTCCGTGATGTTTGAGAGGGATCATTATTGGTTTAAGCAATGGACTTCCCATATTTCAAACCAAAAGGAAATACAGGAGAAGTGCCTCAATACCCGTGGTGTGAGTCTCGTTCTTTACGATGATTTTTTATCGGCATTACGCTTTTTCGAAATGGTTTTTATTTCAGACTACGCTGGTGCATGATCCGTTTGATTTTCGTCTAATTCTTGAAAACATTACTGGCCCAACCTTTCAAGGACGCTACAAAGTGGTTTGCACTTTTGAGGCTTTCGACGAGAAGAACATCCCGCGAAGAAACTCTATTTGCTTTGAAATTCGAGGCGAAATCGAGAAGCTAAAGAAAAAAGTTCACTGAGCTCTTACTTATGCGTTTATTATAACTTATACTATCATATATAAGTATATCGTATACAAACAATCAAATATATTTGTGCAGTTCAAGTTTGACGGTCTTGGGAACCATTTCCTAAACCTTTCCTTTTTGCCAGATGACAAAGACATTTATATACTTTGATAAATGGTTTTATAGAAAAAAAAAAAAATAATAATTACAATAAATAATGGTTGACATCTTTAAGGGAAATATGATAGTTTCTCAAATCCACTGGAGTATTTTTGGTTTTACCCAACCCTTATATTATCTTTTATGTCACAAATGATTTTAATAAAGGCCGCTCTCTCTCAGTAGCGATTGAGAGATTTTTGTTTTAGTTGCACTCTAAGAGAGCTTTAAAAGAAATCATAGAAACCTTCACATCATTGAGGGAGCTTACTCTTTTAAGTTTCTTCTCGTGTGGTTTTGGGAGAGCATTTGAGAGTGAAAAGTCACAGGATTTTCTCTTACAAAATATAAATACAGGAAATTTAATTCCTATATATTAGTACAATTCAATGAGAAAGAAAATGTACTATAGTTGTTAATTTGTTTAATAATGGCTTGATAGTCGATAACATCCCGTGATAGGATTTAGGAGCAGTGTTGTTTGTGTTAGTCAGTAATAATTAGATTAGAATCAAGCTTTTATTAGTAATTCGTTCTGATAAATTCTGATAAGATGTGGCACAGGTTATAAATGGTCTGATCTCACATTTGTTGATGAGCAATAATGTTGGCAACACGGCTTCTACTGCTTGTCTTTAGCGTGATTTGGTCCTGGGCCCTGGACTACGAACTGTTAATCGAGGATCCAGACATATTCTCGCGCTGTACCGAAGGACCGATTGGCTCAATTACAATTCAGGAGGCGTTCGATTTCGATGATCTCTCCAATTTATTGAATATCTCCACACAAATACATTTATTTTACATTGTCTACAATTTTTATCACATTTTCTTTTACTCTAATTTGTATATTCTATGAGATCTGTTGTTTCATATGGACAGACGGACAAGAACTTATAGACTTTAATGAGTCGGATATGGACTTAACTCCGTGGCTAACTCTTGTCCAAAATTATAATACAAGGGATCAACAATTTTAATTATTCAACTTAAAACTCTTGTAAACTGAGGAAACCAGGGCGTTTAGATCAATAGCTTTTAGATTCGAATATCAATCTTTATTATCGTAAAACTAATATAAGAGCACTGAAGTTCGTGAGAAGGAGTTGTTTATTTGCGATGACAGCCCGCGATTAAATTTAACTACAATGTTGTGCTAAGTCAGTAATGATTTAATTAGAAAGAATGTTGTTTTCCTCAGTAATGGGTTTTGAAAAATTGCATTACGGGCGGCTATAAAGGGTCTGATCCCACAATTACTCGGCTGCAATAATGTTGGGAACTCTATCACTACTGGTTATCTTCGGCGTGAATTGGTCCTGGGCGGTGGACTACGAAATGCTCATCGAGGACCCGGACATATACTCGCGCTGCACCGAAGGACCGCCCGACTCTATTACCGTCCAGGAGGCGTTCGATTTGGACGATCTCACAATCGCCATGGAGAGTGATATATTGCACGTCTCCGGGAATGTTACTGCCAAATGGGAAGTGCACCCCACCGATCGGATTGTGGTAATGTCGCAGCTGAAGCACCGACTACAAGTTAAGCTTAACGCTTGGATCCTTGCAGGCAAGGGTGGACATATTGCACTTCAACCGCGGCACCTGGGAACCCACTGTCTTCTCTATGGTCACACAGGACTTCTGCTCGGTGATGTACGATAGAAATCAGTATTGGTTTAAGTACTGGACCACCTATGTAACCAATCGCCACGAAGTCGAACACCAGTGCCTCTCGACTGGAGTGAGTGCCAGCTGACCTTGAATCTCTATTGCCCAATATACAAAGGTCTTCAATTTTCAGACCATCTTGGTACATGAACCGTTTGATGTGAGATTGAAAATGATGAACTACCGGGGTCCAGAGCTTCGAGGACGCTATAAGATGATGATAACCCTGAAGGCATTTGACAAAAACTTACCTCGACCGTCTTCAATTTGCACAGAAATTAGAGGAGAATTTTTGAAAGCTTAGTAATGGAAACAGGACTCTTTCGAGTTAGTTTTCTTTACAAAACTTTAGTTGATTCCATAATTGGTTATAAATACATACAGAAATCAAGGTAATAGAACCTTGAAATTAATTTATTTGTTACTGTTTTACCGACAGGAAGTGGTATTTGCTATCAAGATTAAACAAGTTGTTTTCACATTAAAAACATGCATGTTTTTACAATCAAATCACTCACTAACAAGCATAGCTCTTTTGAAACCTAAAATTATATTTTTAGATTTAATAAACAGAATAGATGGGATTGATGGGCTAAGTACTGATGATGCTTATAGTATATATATGTACATATATCTAATGGGATCGGAAATGTCTATATTACGGAGTTGTGATTTAAAAATATGTTTATATCATTTAGTGGTATCAGACTAGGGCACTTATCGCTATTTCCTGGTTATATTACGCTTGTGTATTTCTCTTATATTCGTTTTGCTCTGCGGCTTGTGGTTTGTGGCACGCGTTGTCGGCAACTTGAGTTCATGGTGCGGTTGCCACATCGGTTGACCGCATGTTGCAAGTAACTCCTTGGGTTACGGCGGGCAACAGAACGAGAATGGGAAAGAGCTATACATGGGCAGCTAGCAGCCCGCCTGTCGGAGTCAGTCGCTTTTCATATTTGGGGTCACGACTGCCATTGTTGGATGAGAAATATGCAAATGCAGCCGACTGTCGGCTATTGAATTACCCGATGATGATTGGCATAAGCCCGATCGATTCAAATCGAACCAATCGATTTGCCAATTTGCCAAGCTCTCCGCGGCAAATACGGTTGGGAGATAGCCGAAAACTTTCGAGGCGGGAGGGATGCCATGCCGCCGAAACACTTTCATTTCATATTCCTGGTGAATAATTTTCTACTTTCTAAACCCGAAGAGCCCCAAACAGAAACAGTTTTTAGGTGCAAATTAGCAGCGCACGACTCCGCGGCAAAGTCAACATCTGGCCAAGACCGAAATTATGACCGCAGGCTCATACTCATAGTGTATATACGATACATCGCATAGAAAATCAATCAGTGCGGACTTCTGACCAGGCTCTTGGACTTTGCATAAGGAACGGCTCTTTCGGGAGCCTATTGCCTGGCTGCTTTGTTCTCTAACCCAAAATGTGCAAAGTAGGACGAGGCGATGTGATGGCTCTGAACCCGTTTGGCCAACTCCGCCCCTTTCTAGCTGCTTTCTGCTGCCGCTGCTGCTGTTCGGGAATCTTTGGGCCACTATCGAGCAGCGACTGCAACGAAATTGATGCATGAATGGGTCTGTGAACCAGCTGAGGAGTCGGTTCGTGTGGGCCGCCTTTGTAGGCTATTGGAAAGATCAAGAGTTTATAATGCCAGCCAGAGCCACACGTACAGCGGTGTGTCTGGTTGTGGGTCTCTGTGTCTCCGTGGTTGTGTGAACTTTTCCAGTTTGCCGAGAGTTTTGCCTGTGTAGCTGCTGCTGTTGTGAGTGGCATAAATTGTGGGTTTTTAGGTGTCTGGCTCGGCAGAGAGTCGGCCTGCCAAGATAAATGGATACACATAGAGGTGCTTGCCTGCCTGGATGCACCATGTACATGGCACTCGCTGGCTTCCTCAGCCCACATTCTGCCAGAAACTGGAAGTGTTTCGAGTACACAACCACTATCAAGCGGGAATGATTCCAGCTTTGGCTTCCTATAGATGACGATTTGGAAAAGATATAGGCTTTAATTTAGGTTTTTTTTAAATTAAGAGTTCAATTTTGTTTTTCTTGAAAGACTTTTCATTAACTTAATATGGAGAAGAAAAAAGGGCTGTTGTTTGCTTAATAATTCTAGAGGAAAAGATTTTGATGAACAAGATTTTGATTCAACCATAGATTTTGTGAAGAGTGCGCTTGAAACTCCCAAGTCTGAATTCAGTGTTATGCTAAACATGTGACATGAAAAAAAAGCAGGCTGTATAAACAACCTGCTGCACTTGCCTAGAAAAAATAACAATCTGTGTTTGATGTGGTACAAAGTTGATTTTATATTTTCCATAAATATCTGAAATTCTTTAAATATTACATTGAATTTTTTAAGACTTGGGGATAGTTTTAGTGCATCCTGTTTGTACCTTATAAAACCCGCTAGTCGTTAGTCGCTAGTCACTAGTCGCTCCCTGGCTTGTTTTCCATCCATTCATAAGGAAATGTGCGGGCTTTAAGTCGGACCAGCTGAGCTCTCTCGCCCAACGCCATCACAAAATACAACTTGCACGCCAACGCGAACGACTTGGGCCTGGTCAATGTAATGACAGCCTCGCGTGTTTTGGTCCGCTCGCGGATGGCTGGATTGGTATCTGGCTTTGGTGGTCTGGTGGCAGCTCTGTATGACAACAAAATGTTCATTCACAAAATGCCGCCAAGCCAGTGCCTGCCCACGCAATCGAGGCAAAAGACGCTTATCAAGTTGTCGTTGGCTGTTGGTTGGCAAACAAAAAATTGTTTTGCAACGTTATAAATAAAATTAAAAAAAATATTTGCATGTGGGCTGCGATTTGGAGTTTAAACGTGGTTCAATCATTGGGAAAATCGGCTTAAAACTGTATGAAAATTTAAATATTTATGGCCCTCGGGGTGAAAGCATTCATTCATATTTATTATTTTCAGATTTTCTCTTGCCTTTAATGATTTTGTTTGAATTCTTTTTAATGATGCTTTCCCTAGTTTCCTTTTTTTTATTTTAAGGTTATTTACCTTATTTTGCTTTATCGTATATGGTTGCCCCTAGTTATTATTGTCTTTCGAATATTGTTGTCATTGTTAAGGGTTTCCATTGCACAAACAAAAATAAAAAGCTTGCAGAAAATGCTCAAAATCGATTTCCGTTCAATTATTATTTTTTGCGCTCGGCTTATTTTATTTATTTTCTTTTGTTTGTTTAGTGTTTTCCCGGTTTTGGCTTCAGCATTGTCTGACTTTTTATGCAACTACCCTGGCCCAGACCCGGCTTCTTTTGGGCATTTTGCATTCGAATCGATTTTGCGATTGACATTTGCTGGCTGGCTTTTGTTTAAAGCTGTGTTTGAATTGCGCAAAATCGAAAGTGAAATGGAAATGGAATTGCAGTTGGCATTTGCTTCATGGGCTGGGCTGGGCTGGAGCTGGGTTAATCCCCCTCCTGGTCAGTAAATTAAAACACTTGATGTCTTCATTATAAAGCTTCTTTCCCCTTCTGCTTTCAATGTCATTTGTTGTGCAATTGAAATATTATTATGGGCAATTGCCAAGCAAAACAAAACGAAAACTCGTTTTCGCTTTTATTGACCATTTGCGCTTCTTTACTTGCTATTATTTCTCTTTTAAAAAAAGAAGCACACATAAAATCTTTAGCTGCCTTTTACACGGCTGCCTCTTGACAATCCGTTGTCGGACCCTGGGACTTGGCCAGAAGCCAGCGACTTGCCCAAATAAGTATTTTGGACGGGATTATGTGAGAAAACTCACATATGGTTATTCTCTGAAAACAAATGCCATCTTCTATAGGGATTATTATTATAACAAATCGAATAAAGTCATTGTCTAAAGGTATCCTTGTCTTTGCAAATTTAATTAAACGTAATCACATCCGCCTACAGGGGAAATTTCATTAAAATTCACCCCAAGGGGTGAGAATCGATATCTATCCATATGGATCTCCTGATTTTCAATTCGGCTTTGTTGGGTCATTTACTCAATGAATTTAAACCATATTTTTCTGCTTTAATACGTACATATACATTTTCTGTTTTAATGAAAAGCGCAGACAACAAAAGTCAAACTCAATTAGATTAAATCCAGCTAAAATGACGTGATGACAATGTGAACTTTTTGAACTTTGTGCAAAGTAATGGGATTTAAAGTATGCCCCCAAAGGCAACCCGAAATTGAGCTCAGTCAGAACCTTCTGCTCTGTGGTTATTTTTTTAAGCTTGAGCTTTATCAGTCGTGTGTTCAAAATGGGCTAAGGCAAAGGGAGACCTTTCTTTTATGTAACACGTACGCCCAATTTGTGTTTTTATGTCAACCGAATGTAATTTTCCCATAGACGAGAGGTTTATTGCATTCCTTGACTTTGGCCGGTCTCTTATTGATTTTCCTTGGGCCTTTCCTTTTGTTGGGGCTTGGGAAAACGTTTGGCTTACGTAAGATTTTATTGGCGCAAGAAGCACTTTGGGTAAATACTTTATTGGCTTTGGGATTCTCTAATTGTTTGTTGGCCAACTTATTTAACTAATTTATTCCCTTCCTGTCTTGCAGAATACTTCACCGCTATGGGAGGATTTCGTAGCAAAGGCCGGAAAACTGCACACATGCTTGAGGTAAGTTTATTCCAGCAATAACATTGATTTCCCTATCGGAAAATTCTCCTCCTAGTATCAACGAGATCTCGACAGGGGCCAGACAGCGATTGCAATTGCAAAACTTTAGAATGAGAACATGCAAATGAATAAACAAACTTTTCGTTTACCTCGACTTGCTTTTTATGCGTTCTCCCTCCTCACACTCGGGCATTGGCATTATGTGTCTATGATTATTTTTGTACTTTTTCTGTGCTGTGGAGACCACCGACGCTGTCTCCGTGTTTTTGTTTATTTTCTTTTCTCCCTCTGTTGTTTTTATGCTCCGACTTGGCCCAAATTTGCCTTCGGACGAGGATCCCCGAAGCAATGTGTCTGGGCATCGGCATATAGCCGCCATATAACGGATGCATTAATCATACCCCGAATCACGTTGTCCGAGCTGAAATCACCGGGCTTGCCAAAACTCGCTCCGAGTGTTTGCCCGCTGCGCTTGACACACATCCACGCCGGGTCCATGCGGGGTGTGGACTTTCGGTGACCGACCACTTGAGTGGATCAAGACCCACCGTTGGTTCCACATCTCTTAATACTCTTGCAAGGGGTACTATACCATACACTGGCAATATTCGTCTAGACTCTAGAGTCATCTATAAAAACATTCATACACTACACCTAAAAACAATTTCCGCGATTTGTACTTACTCTAAGCCCAGACTCGCAAGACAACTAATTTTTTAATGCCAGGCCTCTACCGCCACAGAGTTCAAACGTATATTTAGCAATATTTATGCAAAAATATAAAATGTTTGGTTTTTTTTCACGCATCTATCAATTTTAACTTCTAGACGGACAAGATTCTTGAGGAAGAGCGGCAGAAAATATTGATATATCAAGGGGAAGGGATAATTTATCGATACATGTGCGATAAACACATATTCTACTTGATATATTGGATCAATTTAATCGGAAAAAACACGATTAATCACATAATATATTTGTTTATAATATTTATATATTTACACGATAAATTTAGTTATTTTTCGATGCCTAAAAGTTCGATAAATTAAAATTTACCATATTTTCGAGAAGATTGATAGAAGAAAATATCGATATATTGAGACGAAAGTGATATTTGAGTCGATAATCGATACATAACACAATATTTAAACATTTCGATGCATTTGCGATGTATAGATATAGATATAGATTATAGTAGATATTTTTGTATATATAATAATATTACGAGATATTAACGTTTACAATCGTTTTTATATAATATTGAGCGTGGTTTTTGGGTCAATATAATATATCGAACTTAATCTTCCTAAAAACGTACTATCTAATAGTCGACTATAACGTTCCTTTTCTTTATACCTTTGTGAAATTGTAAGCTGTGTCATATTCGGCTGTTTGTTAATTTTGTATTTATTAAAATATTATTTTAACGTTTCAAATCATCAAACAAGTGCAAGGGTATTTCTATATTCGGCACCTGACTAACGTCTTCATTTCCACTGCACTGGGTGCGGTGTCTCTCTTCATTTCTTTCTCTAGCTGTCTCCTAATTGAAATGTCGCCCACGGCCAATTGAAGAGGAGATTATTATTAACTCTCCCCACAAAAAATAAAGCTGTAATACTTTGCTTTTCTTTCGTTCACAGGGCCGCCATCCAAGCAATCGCCGCCTATTTGGATGCCTTCCAGAAGATAGCCGATGCGGCGACCAACTCAAGAGGTAAGTTAAAGCCGCGAACTCGTCTGGGTTGGCTGGCTGCCCCGCGAAAAAGTCCGGGGATCCCCTGTGTCCCGACCTGGTACTGTCTGCGGACTATATCTCTTTCCGCTGCTCATTATTCATGCGTCCGCTCGCAGTCGGCGGCGGTCATCGATCTGATTTTCTACACACTCACGCTTTCGATGTTTATGTTGATGTGGCCGTTGCTGTTCTGTCTGAGCTCACGCATTTCGCTGCTTTTGCTATTTATATTTATTTATTGGCTGCCTTTGCGTCGCACTCATCGAGTGTCCGATTATGCAATGTCGGCGGATGGGCTCACCTCACCTCATCGGGGGACGGGAAATTGAAAAATAACCAGATGCCCGCGGCGATAGGAGTAGGAGCAGGAGGGCGGTGCTCAGCATCTCCACTGGAGAAAACCGAGAGGAGAGCCAGAAAGCTAGAACAGACAGCTTGATGTTGTCATGCTTTTGTTAGTTACAGTTGCATTCGTTTGAGTGGAAAATCTGGGGTTTTATTCAAAGGTAATGAGGTTTATTGCAAGATATTGTTATTGTTGAGGTAACAAAGAGAGTAATCTTGTGTAAATAAGGGTTAAATTACTAGTAAAAGTTGATTTTATAATCAAGCCATTAACTTAATGAGTGCATGATGCTAAGAAAGGCATTCATAACTATTTATTGTTATTCCGCATTAAGGTGGTTGTTAATTATAACATATTTATATTCAGACTTCATGCAATATGAAAATACCATCAAGACATGCGATTATTAAAACGCATTTCCAAATGAATGTAATTATTATGAAAAGCATTCGCTACAACATTTCCTAGATTAAATTGATGATTGTTGGGAGGCCTGAATGATTGGTAATGAAGGTTAATGCATATAGGAAACTCTTGAACTTGATTTAAAATGATATATTCTTCAATTCATGGAGGATTTTTCTGTGCTAACCCCGGCTTCATTTAGTTAAGCCTGAAAAAACCATCTGCTCTTTACGATAATCTGCACTTTGGGGCTGGGCGGAGTTTTGCATTAGCATATATTGATCCACTCCCGCCATGTGATGCGTCCCCCTTCCTGCTGGCCTCTGGCTGGTGCCAAGTGCATATACTCGTAATTCCGGCCATTTGGCCACTTGCCACCCTTTTTGAGCTCGGAACTGGCTAAATGGTTTCATTAGTCTTAGTGGTTACTTGGCTTAGTTCGGTCAAGCATTGTCACAAGTGTCAATTGTCCTTTTTGAGGGTGGAACGCAACCCGAGCCTCGCCTTTTGCACTTGCCATCCTTTTTAAGGTGGTGCTTAGTCTGGGCCGAGACCAAATATTTCCCATTCAATTATGTGGGATTTGGAGCAAGTGTCTCCGAGAGCGGCCCAGTCAAAGCAGAATCAATAAGCTGTCGCCTGTTTGGCAGATAATTACACATTAAACGAGGATGGCAACAGTCACGGCCTAAGTCGGAGGCAGTCCGAGATAATCGGGCCGGCTGTCACTCTTTGGTGATAGACAGAAGGCAGGAAGAGCAGCAAAAAGGAGGAGCCGTAGCAGTAGCGGTTACCCTGACCAGTTTTCCTGGATCCGACATGGCGTAATGGGCACACACGGGACTCGGGATGGGAAGCCAGGGACTTTCCAGATGGAGTAGAGTCCCGAATCGTGCCGCATGCAATGTCCGCTGAGCCACCAAATCGAAGCGACAGCGCGTGGCGTGCAGTCTCGTTATTGTTGCATGCTCTAAACATTTCCGCCGCCAGCTTTGCTCCCATTCAAAGCGCGATGTTCCCCTTTGCCAATTTAATTTGGCATTTATTTTAATATTGACTCATATGAAATGTTCTGATTGTACGCTTTAAAAAATAGTAATTCCTCTTTAAAATATCTAGGCTCTGTGTTTAAGACCTTTAAAGCAATGCTCTGCAGGTCAGCTAATTTATCTGCCAGTTCTCTGCCCGCACACACTGTTATAAATCTGTTATATTTGGATCAAAACCACTGAAACAGGAGATAATAATATATACACGAACGAAGTTATGTCTTTGCAATGTGAATTTAAGGATAGATTTCTTAGCAGTATCAGCATCAACAGCCGATTCGATCTAGCCATATCATTTTGATGTGTCCGTCTGTTTTGAGGCAAAGAGCTCTTATATCGCGCAAGATTAAGTTGTAACGAGCCAGACTAGACGACTTTAGCAGCTTGTATATTCATTCATATGAATTCATATATTTGTTTTCGCTTTTAGGCGCCTCCAAAGAGATTGGCACTGCCCTGACTCGCGTCTGCCTGCGCCACAAGGCGGTCGAGACGCGCCTAAAGACCTTCACCAGCGCCATTATGGATTGCCTAGTGCAGCCACTGCAGGACAGGATCGAGGACTGGAAGCGAACGGTGGCCACCATTGACAAAGACCACGCCAAAGAATACAAGCGCTGTCGCAGCGAGTTGAAGAAACGCTCCAGCGACACACTGCGCCTGCAGAAGAAGGCGCGCAAGGGCCAGACAGACGGACTGCAATCGCTGATGGACTCCCACATGCAGGACGTTACCCAGCGCCGGGCTGAGCTGGAGGAGGTGGAGAAGAAGTCGCTGCGCGCGGCCATGGTCGAGGAGCGATTGCGCTACTGCAGCTTTGTTCACATGCTGCAGCCGGTGGTGCACGAGGAGTGCGAGGTCATGTCCGAATTGGGTCATCTTCAGGTGCGTAGCTCAGCTCCCTTGGGATTGGGCGTAAATTCTAAAGTTTCTTACTTTACAGGAGGCCATGCAGTCGATTGCCCTGGTAACCAAGGAGCCCAGTGTCTTGCCCCAGGCCTCCGAAGAGCTAATCCACGATGCCAAGGCCAGTATCAATCTGTACCCAGAGTCTCCGGGAGGCGGCTCCGGCTCTCAGGGCGGCGGCTGCTCAAACTCGCTGGGTTCCCGAAAGAGTTCCGTCTGCTCCATCAGCAGCATGAACAGCAGCGGTTCCAGCAATTCTCCCGGCCATCATCACTATCCACGCTCTCTGTCGCAGGTTCGTCAACTCGAAAGGCTTCTTTGACCATCAACCAGCCATTATCAGTCCGTTCATTTCTTTGTTTTCATCAACGATCTCTTGTGTTTCGTTTCGTTTACGTTTTATTTTAGTTTGTAACGCCCGCAATTCGCTTGAAACCTGGTGAATCCAGTGATAGTGGCTTTAGCTCATCGCCAGCTTTAACAACAACACAGGTTTTCATTTATTTTTCTTCTGTTTAATTTTTACCGATTTACAATTACGCTTTTGTGTGTGCCTTGTAAGGGTTCTGTCCACTTCTAACAGTCTTTAATTTCGATCGTCCTTTTAGACTTCAAATGCAACGAATCAGACGGCTAATGTCTCCACTTGGCCGCCACATTCCCAGGACGTGGTGGACACTCTCCCACCGACTGCCGATCGTCCGCATACCATTTCGACGGCTTATGAGAAGGGTCACCAGCGTCCGCCGCTGACTGTCTACACGTTCCAGAATCCGGAGACCATTCCCGAATCTGGCACTGGCCTTAATAACGGTTCACCTGCCAATGGACAGCCGTCGCCGGGACAGACTACTCCGGCCACTCAAAAGTCGCCGGCTGCCACTCTTAGTCGTCCGCCGTTGCCAGTTGTAAGTATTTATTGGGCTCAATATAGATTTAGGGAATGTACTTGGATGGTTTTATATTATTAAAAAAGGAGTTTGCAAAAATAATGTAAAGAATAAAAGATGCGTAGCGTCATACAGCGAAAGTCAAGCGCAAGCGCAAGCGTGAAGGCGTTACGCATCTTATTATACCCTTGCAGGTTACCATTTCCGACCCTATAAATTATATATATTCTTGACCAGCATCAGCAAAGGCAAGTCGGTTTAGCTATTTTAAATTTAAGAAAAAAATTGTATAAGGGGTTCATCGATTTATCAATTCATCAATTCATCATCATCAATTCTTAAAGTTCTAAATGTAATATGCTGATTTGTTAACCTAACGAGACAAACATAGCACAACACGGAACTAAACTTCTATGGCATACTGCAAGGGTATACAAATTTTGGCCTAGCGAATTTTGTTTCCTTTCTTGTTCTTGTTCTAAAATCCCGTTGCGGCTGTCGGGTTATCATATAGTCGGTAGATCGACTATAATTACTTTTTACATGCCTATTAAGTTGTCTCTCTCGTTCTGGTGGTGGCCATCGCCTTAGAAGCCAGCCCATGTGGTGAGTATATACGAGTCAGAGCAACCCACCGATCGTAGATCCAAAAGCGCGCTCATTTGCATGCGCCCACCCCTTGCTAGCCCAGTGACATAGGTTTCCAAACAGCATCATCATTTTGAGACCTAAAAAAAAATATTTTTGGGACTGCAACTAACTTTTCTGGACACCTCCTGTTCCTCCTTGCAGCGCTGTTCGTCGCTGGAGCGACCGCTGTCGGCGCAAAGCAACCATCGCCAGGGAAGTGGAAGCAATCTGCTGCAGCGTCAATGCCCCTCGCCGATTCCAGCTCATATCACGAAAGGTAAGCGATACCCTGGCACTAGAGCTAGAGCTAGTCTTCGTGTGTTTTGTCTGCACGCTTGCCCATGGCTAATCCCATCAGTCTTACTAATGACCGTGTTGTGACACTCTCTCCCACGCCCCCCCACACGCATGTCCCTGCTAACATCATCCACGCACAGAGCTGTCCGCAGCGCATCACGCACAGCAGCAGCAGCAGCAACAGCAACAGCCGCCACAAACGCCGCCCACCTATGTCAACATGTCCGAACTGGCCAACATGGCGGCTTTGAAACTGACTAACCACCACCAGCAGCAGCAGCAGCAGCAGCAAAAGTCTGCAACACCACCGTTGCGGCAGCAGAGCTCCATTGACTCGATCAGCTCGCAGCATTCCAACGACTCCTCGGGCTCGCATCAGCTGCTCCAACAGCAGCAGCCGCACTTGCAGCAGCAGCAGCAGTCATCGCAGTCGAATCACCACTCCGCCACAGCCACACGCTCCCATTCCATATCCTCGACGGCCTCCTCGCTGCACTCGCATCCGTCGATCGACTCGACGGTCGCTTGCAGCTCGCTGGTGGGCCAGCACCACCACAGCACCAGCACCAACACGAACACCACCTCGCCGTCCAGTGGCAGTTCCACGCCACAGAACCATTACTCGCCCCTGCTAACCAACTCCCCTACGTCCACTGCCGCAGGTACTCCCAGCGGCAGCAGCATTGGCACGGGCACAGGCCTGGGATTTGTCTACCAGGTCAGCTCACCCACTCCGCCGGCGAGTGAGGTTCTAAAGATCACCGAGCAGGCGGCAGCTGGCCCTGGTTCTGAAAATGGAGCCGAGGAAACGGACGAGCGTTCGCGGGCCTCGGTTCTGCAAAAGGCATCCATGTTCGAGAAGGCGGCAGCAGCAGCCGCTATTTCGCCACCAGCTCCGATTCCGGTGACTTCTCCGGCACCTGTGGTTGCTGCACCAGCTGTCCCGGCAGGCGGAACCAGCGGAGGACGACGATCCGAGGCGGAGCAGCAGGAAATGGGTGAGTTGAACAACTATCTGCCAGCAGAGGAGTGACAACGATAGCAGCACCAAGACCACCCAGCACTTCAGAGCCCCTTTTAGAGATTCCCACTCCTCTTTTCATTTTTCTTGCTCAAATTTCGTTTTTATTTATATTTATTTTAAACCTCTCGTGCTCTAGTTTGTCACTGTTGATGACGAGATTCTACGTTTTCCGGAAGTATGTTATCTAATGTTGGGTTGCTCATCACGCTTTGAGTGATACAAGTCCAGAGAGTGATGCTCTTAAAGTCTTCACTACTCAATTGCTCACTGTTTATACTCAAAAGAAAGTAAAGGTGACAGCAAAACTGGAATAAACATAGAACATTTCCTACTCAAAAAAGCTAATTCCAACAACTATAATACGTAGCATACTTCTAGAAGCCGTTTTTATAAGAAATTCCTCTTGAAAGTGAGAAACCAGGGTACGAGTGCATTTAAAATTTAACCAAAGATAATAATAAGATGCGTTACGCCAAGTTAGTGAAAGCTATTCTTCTGCTAACGCCCTTGAGAGCTCTTTCCTTCTCTCTGTATTTTTCAATAGAATGTTGAGAGAGCCGAGTCAGAGAGTTTGGCGTTACGCATCTTATTAATTTATATTGTCTTTGATTTAACATTCTTACCGTAAATATTTTTTTGTAACCCCAAAATATCTTTGTTTTTGTTTCCCTCCCTTCTCTTCTCTTCCTATTTTTGGTTTGTTGTTTTATTTGCCCAAAACAACAACAACAACAAAATGCACAAAAAAAACAACCTGAACAATTATTTTTTTCCGTGTTTACCTCACGTTCGTTCGTTCACCTTACCCCGATATCTTTCGTCATCTGTAAACTATCCACAATCAACCAAATGCACCACAACAACAACCAACAACACACCATCTCCAATATCGAATACCAACAACCAACCAACCAACAACTATGCAACCATGACAAACCAATATATGATCTAATAGACAAGTCTTTCGAAGATTCAATACAAGCACTAAATAATCTAATTGGCGAACTAGACTCGTTCCAACGCGAGATCGATGAGGGCAAGGGCAAGCAGCAGCAGCAGATGAGCAACATAAGCAACAACAATATGACAACGAGCAGCCAGAGCAGCAGCGACAACAACAACCTGCCTGCCGCCACCATCATTACCACCACCACCACCACCAGCGGTGGCCTCATCGAGCCATGCGCCATCAGCAATCAGACAAACTCCAGCGGCTGCGGCACGGACATTTCGGACACCACATCCGACGAACTGGCCGGCGAGGGCGACGATGGCGATGCCAGGCGGCGGGATCTCGACCGGGACCGGGACCTACTGGGCGCCAGCGATTCGGAGCTGAGTCGCTGCTATGTGAGCGAGACGAGTTCGCTGACCGGCGGCCTGACGGCTGGCGGCTACGAGAACCCCACATTCGCGCACTTCGTGGCCAATGCGAACCGAGGCGAGGATGCCGTTTCGCTGGCCTCGGATAGCGTCTGCCTGGGGCAGCCTCGGCACGCCTACGTGGACACCTGCAGCGACAGCGGCAGTGCCGTTGTGGTGATCTACGACCACCAGATTCCCATTACGCCGGACATTGAGTTTGTGAAGCAGAACTCGGAGATTGTCATGTTGCGCACCAAGGATCCGCAGCCCAATTCGCTGCAGCTGCACGAGATGCGCGAGCTGCAGCAATTGCCGGCCAATTTGACCGGATCGCCGGACTCATCACCGGACTCGGCCGGCGGCCAGGCCCCGCCGCCGCCGGCTACAGCAACTGTGGCGCCCGCCAAGCAGCGACTCTCTTCGTTTCGCGCCACCAGCGAGCAGCAATTGCAGCTCCTCGGACGCGGCAGTCCGCAAAGAGGTAAAGTGGCACCCACTGAGCAGGCACAACAGAGAGGGACCCAGAAACCGCTCCCCGCAGGAGCTTCCCCGCTAGCACAGCAGCAGTCCAGTGATACCGATGGCCAGCAGCTCGTAGATCCTGCGAGGCGGCAACTACCGCCAAAACCGACCAGCTTGAGCCTTTTCAATGGCCCCCAAGCACCCAGTGCGAGCGATAGGCCCTTGGTGCCCCGCAAGTCGGACTTTAAGTCCGATTTAGATGCGAAAATTCGCAGGCAAAAGCAGAAGGTTCAACAGCAATTGCAGCAGCAGCAGCAGCAACAACAGCAGCAGCAAGCGGCACAACAACAAAAGCCACACTCACCACAGTCGCCCCAAACCAGAAACTGTAATGTCACTAATAAACCAGCCAAAGCCAATGTTACAGCATCTGCATCTGCACCTGCATCACCGGCATCCGCATCTGCATCTGCATCTGCAACAGTATCAGTATCAGATCCGTATTCAAACCTGACTCATAGAATGCCAAATCAAATAATAGCAGAAGCCAGCCCGGCATTGTTATCACCATCATCACCTCGCGGCCACCTGCCATTATCATCATCCTCGTCGTCGTCATTGCAATCATTTCCATTGCCAGCAGCCACACAATCATCACCATCATCAAACGCTCTGCCATCGATGTTGCCCGCCAGTGACCGACCACCACCGCCACCCGCCCATCCATACATGTGCTCCAATGCCCCACCAGCCAATCCAATCCATCTCGCCAATAGCAATGCCAATGCCCATCTCAAGCCGTGCATTACGCCCCGGCCGGCCTCGTTGTCGGGTTCGTTTCCTTGATTTTTGTTTTGATTTTTGATTATTTTTCGTCCTTCCTTGGTTGTGATTTCTACTTCCCTTCGGCTTGTTTCATTTTAAGACTTGATTTTGGCTTTGGTTTCTATTTGTTCTAAGCTCTTTTCGCCACTTTCTTACTTTGCTTTACGTTTTGTCACCTAAGTAACCCTTCTGCGATTGGAGTTGGTACTAAGCTCATAACAGACACTATATAAATGAACAAGATGCGTAACGGGAATATGTTTTTATTAGTCTCATACTATCAAATAAAGGATCACTGTGTTGACTATTAAATACACTGCAGTACAATATGTCATGTCATCAATGTTTCATTCGAGAATCGTATCAAAACCGACTTTTATTTTCACTGATGAATATTGTTGATGAATAGGTAATGAATTGTTGATGAATAAATAGGTGATAAATTGTTGATGAATAAATAGGTGATAAATTTTTGATGAATCGTAGATGAATAGGTAATGAATTCTTGATGAATAGGTGATAAATTGTTGATGAATCGTTGATGAATAGGTAATGAATTCTTGATGAATAAGTGATAAATTGTTGATGAATCGTTGATGAATAGGTAATGAATTCTTGATGAATAGGTGATAAATTGTTGATGAATCGTTGATGAAAAAGTGATTAATTGTTGATAACAGCCTAGAACATGCCCATGTTAATTTCATCAGTAATTTATATGATTCATCAACAAAACCGACCTGTATGTTGATGAATTACTGATGACTGGTACAGCAGAAGAGTTACGCATCTTATAAATTTATATTTTGTCTTTGCTCACACGATCATATGCACCAAATCATCATCCAAACAGACAAATCTATAAGGATAAACTGCACGATATACTACCACCACTAACTGCCAAATGCTAATGCACTAAATAGAAACGAAAATGTTGAATAACACTGTTGAATTTGCTTATATATTGGGAAATCATTTGCTGCAAATAGGTATTATTGTCCAAATTGTGAAAGGAAACACTGCTTGCCAAGCCTTTTCACCACTCACCAGTTTCAGAACAGATTAGGTCGATCTCGACAGCTCCTCCTAACTCTTCTTCGCCTCTTGACTAACTGAACTCAACTCAACTACTGGTATTATATGGTGTCCTGTGTTTTTTGTGTGTGCCAAGTGTATAAATCGATTAATTGTACATAACTGTAACATAACAGCGAAAGTATAGTGAATGACAGCCAGCTGATTTGACCCTTTGACCATCCACAGGAGGAGCAGCCGGCGGTGGAGGTACACGAATCGCAAGGCGTTCGTCCATCAATCAGGCCAAGCCACCGCCGCCAGTCAGACGCAGCTCATCGGTGACACCCAGTCCCGCCTCGGTCGGGGTAAGTTTGTCCTCCTACTACTTACTACACTAAGCTAGTTACTAAGCTAGTTACTAAGGCGTCTCCGTACTCTACATGGGCCACAAACACAGTCTTTGGTTTCCTCTAAGCTTTTATTCTTTAACTTATGATTTCACTTAATGCAATGCAGCAGCAGCACCAATACCAACAGCAGCAGCACCATAACTACCAACTAAGCAGCTCCAGCGAGCACTTGCCACCACCGCCGGCGTTTATGCTGGATGCCCACTCCATGCCCAACTCGCCACCGCCAACGGCGATGCCTAGCTCAGCGCTTAAGGTGTCCGAGACGGTGAGAGCGTTGGCTGCCATGCGCCACCAACCAGCCTCGCCAGTGTCACTTAGACGCATGCAGCAACAGCAGCAGCAGCAACACCTACAGCAGCAGCAATATCTGCAGCAGCAGCAGCAGCAGCAACCTCTATTGCAGGTGTGTGTCTAGGCCTGGACCCACCGCCTCTGCCGTCACTCTTAGAACTTCTTTTCTATAATTTTATAATTTCTTTTCATTTCAATTTGCATTTGCTTTGCCTTTGCCGCACACACACTGTATACACACACACAACCTTTAAATGCGCACCACAAAGTCTGTGCACAACTCCCCCCTGACCGATGACTTGAGCTATGACGCCTACTATGACTCCTACTTGGATCTGCAGGCCTATGCTCAGCAGCAGCAGCCACAGCTTTACCACAGCCAACTGCAGCAGCATCACCAGCCACTGCAACAGCCGCCTCTCTACCAAGCTCCGCCGCCAGCCGATGCCGTAAGTGACCAGCAGCCAGCAGTGAGCCAGCGTGGCTAACTAACCAAGACTAACAGCAGGAGAAGACTAACACCACTGTCCCTTGAACCCTTCCATCCAGCTTAGTTGTAATGCCATATAGTCTTAGATTAGAGTAGCTTTTTGTGGTGCTTTTGGCAATCTTTTAATTTGAGCCTCCTTTTTGTACTCTCCTCTCGTTTCTTCTCATGCCGCACTCCACTGAAACACACATCACCACAACACAACACCAGACGTTCCGCACTTCGTCACCAGCCGCGGGCGGAGGGGGCGGAGGCATATACGCCCAGCCCAAGCTGGTCAATAGCATGTCCAGCTTCCGCACCAGCAGCCCCAGTCCGAATGGACACGCTCACGCTCACCCACTGCCGCCAACGCAGCCCAAGGCGAACCCGAATCTAATTGCACAGCTCAATGCACGACTCAACAGCAAGCAGCAGCAGCACCAGCCTGGGCTAGAGGGGATCTACGGCAACCAGCAGCAGCAGCAGCAGCCCGGAGGAGGAGGAGGAGAGTCGATCTATATGCGGAGTGGCTTGTCCATGTCGCAGCCGCAACAGCAGCAACACAATGACGGTAAATCAGAACAAATGCAGCAGCACCAGCAGCAGCAGCAGCATAGAATTTACGCTAGTTTCGGCACCACATCATCTTCATCACCATCATCATCATCATCGGCCAACAGCACCACTCAGCCATCCTCCATTCTAACACCGGCCCCCTCTTCTTTCAATGCATTGCCTCACTTTCCCCTGTCTTCATCCACATCTTCGTTGCTCTCCAAAGTCAGCTCATTCTCGAACTCTTCTCCATCTGCATCCTCGTCACCGATGATGGCAGCGGCCAACTCGCATTATCAGCCGCCTCAGCCGCCGACAGCATCCTCCTCGGGAGGTGGATCAGTCGCTAACAACAAAGATTTTGGCATCTACTCAAGTTCATTTAACAAAAATTCAGCAGCTGCGCCCTCGCCGAACATGCGACAGGCCCATCCACATCCACAACAGCATCATCAGCAGCAGCAGCACCAGCAGCAGCACTATACTTGCCCGCCTCCATTGGAGGATCCTCCGCCGCCGCCCATCTACTCAGCCGGCTCTTCGGCCACAATGCCGAAGAAAATGGCCCGTCCCCATGTTGGTCCGCCTCACAGCGCATATGCAGCAGCCTCGGCAACGGCCACGCTGACCAAGAACATGCTGCAGCAACAGCAGCAGCAGCAGCAGCGGCTACACCATCAGCAATATCAACAGCCGACAGGCATGGGCAATGGCACAGGTCACGTCAGCAGTCAGCGTCCGCAGTTGCCGCTACCCCAGCAAAAGCTGCGGGCAGCACAGCAGCAACATTTGGCAGAACAGCAGCAACATCAGCATCAGTTGCAGCAGCAACATCAGCAACATCAGCAGCAGTTGCAGCAGCAACATCAAAGACAGCCACCCATACCGTCACGCCACTCGAGTGTGCAGCAAAAGATATTCGTCTCGACGAATCCATTCATACAGACGACGGCCGTCAAGTTTCACTCGCCCTCGGCCTCGCCCACTTGCGGGTCTCCAGTGACTGGATCTGGATCTGGATCTGGATCTGGGTCCTTGGCCAGCATTTATGCCACAACCGCGCGTGGCAGCCATGCCCAGCAGCAGCAGCAGCACTATTATCGCGATGTCGCTGGTGGGGGCAACAGTAACGGCGGCGCTGCCTACTACAACCACAATGCCCATCATGCCCATGCCCATGTCCCGACACATCATCCAAGTAAGAGCGCGAGCTGGACTTGATTGGTTTCGTTATGTTTCGGTTTGATTTGATTTCCTTTGGTTTCGTACTATTTGATTTGATTGCAAGGAATGAGCGCGCTGTTCTGTATCAATTTTTATGTTTGCCGATTTTCGAATTCTTCTCGATTGGAACCTGTTTCCATTATTTTGTTTTGCAAAATTCCTGTTGGCTTGCATGCTGCTTATGTTGTTTTAGTTTTGGTACAATTATTAACCCAACTGCGAGTGTGTCGTTCAGAGCGAAGTCCATTTTTTCATTTCAACTTTTCCCCCATCATCCATCATCACTGAGCGCCAACGAAGCACTTTGGGCAGCAGAACTTTGACCGAATAACTTTGTGATTTTTA
This sequence comes from Drosophila bocki, assembly GCA_008042715.1. Classification (NCBI taxonomy): domain Eukaryota; kingdom Metazoa; phylum Arthropoda; class Insecta; order Diptera; family Drosophilidae; genus Drosophila; species Drosophila bocki. The sequence goes on along the minus strand of VNJY01004124.1, from coordinate 28,619 downwards.
TATTTTGCATTTTCCATTTAACCATCTTTATAAGTAGCACCAAAGACCTTTTAATAACAAGATGCATAACGGCCATAAAATTTTTTTTAAGGGGGAATATATACGTCAAAATTTTGGAGTACTTTTTGTTTTAGGAAAAAGTCAAGAAATCACCGTGAAACGTTAAAAAGTGTAATCGGAGATGATATTAAAAATATGTTTTAAACAATATTTTACGAAATGCCGCACCTATGGAATAATTTCCGCAGGACCTCGATATTTGAGTTTCCCGGTTCAGTTTTTAATAAAATTTAAATTTTCAGAACATTTGGTTTTCACTTCTCATCCTCTTTAAAAATAACAAAACTAATTTTTAGGTTTTTTAACAACGGACTTTAGACTCGAGGTCGATTTTATAAAAAAACGAAGGCGCGACTTTAGCCAAAAACAACAACAAGAAGTAGCTTTTGCCCTCGCATCAACGCTTAGAATTCCCAACTGATTCTAGCTTAGAAGGTACAAAGAAAAATTAATATAATGTTATAAAATCGTAGACGACTAGACCTCGAGTCTGAAGAACTTTGGAAAACTAATTTTTAGGTAAAGGTAATTTCAAGATAATTTCATGCTGATGACAATAGTTTTATATTCACTCAGATTTGTTGCATGGTTAACACTTTGTATACCTTGCGTACATACCTGATTTGAGGCACTTGAAGGTTAAAATCGGTAATGAAACTCACACAGTATATTCTTTAAAGAATAAACTATTTTCTAATACAAACAATTTGGTCAAAAACTTTTGGTTTACACTTACATATATCCCCCCTTAATGCCTCTCTAGCTAGCACAAAGTCGCGAGCGTTAAAATCTATAAAAACAGAATGCTCGTTTATGTGTAAGCAATCGTATGGCGTTACTCATCTTGTTTTTGTCAAGTCTTTTACCCTACATTATGGGGACACTCATTGATCAATCACATTTGCTTTCGACTTTCTTTTATGATGCACCCAACGCATATCCACAGACTATGCCACAAGCACAAATATCGAAAAGACTGGCAGCATTCGGGCTAAGACCAAGGCCGAATTCCTCGAGAATCTCAACGCGAAACTGGCCAAGCAGGGAATGTCTGGACGAGCATTTGCCGTGCGAAATCTCATCAACAGCAAGGCCCTGGTAAGTAGCACCCAACTCACTCGACTCGATTAGCCAACCTCTTCTCAATGCTCCGTCATGGCTGTTAGATGTATCAGAATCCGCAAAATCTATCGCGACCCAGTGCACAATACCGTAGACCACCCACCTATCCCAGCACCACAGCCACAACCACAGCCAAAGCCACCAATGCCACTTGCTGCGATGAGCAGTGCTAGGTGCGAAGGTATTTAGAGTATGTTCCTAGTCGTTTGTCTCGTTCGTTCTTGAAGCCTACTAAGCCAGAGCTGGCAGCTAATACACTCAGTGCCTCGTTTTACCAATTAACCCTGCTGATGATATCTAACGAAGGACTTGTACTTCGAAAGCCCCCCTCTAATCCCTCTAATTCGATTGATTGTTTCAGCCGGACCCTCGCATTTGTCACGAGTCGCTGATGGATCAAATCAAGCGCGGAGCCACCTTGAAGCGTAACCAGAAGATCAACGATCGCAGCGCTCCAAAAATACATTAGGAACTTAACCCCTAGCATATTTATTATCATCATAATTAACCCATGGAAGGCCGAGTTTGGTTTGAAACTGAAAACTCGTATACACAACATACATACAACCTAAATACATATGATTACGGCATATACAATATACGACATTTATCAAGCGAATTAAGCTTAACTCGAACTAATCAATAATATACCTTTCTTAATATCCTGTAACCCAAAAATTAATGCGAAAGGCTTTCTTTGTTAAGTTAAGAATCCAAAAGAAGAAGACAGTTGGCTAGCCCCTTTACGTTTATTTATACAACTCGAAGCTCGAAACTCGAATTTATCTTTAGTGAACACGTCTGTTTAAAGATATATATATATATTATGTTTATGTATTTACCATATTTATAATTTCCCTTGTTTATGTACATACATATGGATATGATTTAAACAACCAATCGAAACTAATCTGACGCCTAATAAATGGAGTTTACCTTACAACTTTTCAGTGCTTTCATTTGATTATCCATCCTTGGTTTTTTCTGATCATCAACTGTAAGTCAATTGGCAAAGGTCTGAGCAAATATATGCATACACTAACTTTAATGTCAAGGAATGGAGTTAAGGGACGACACTTGAAATCTCACAGTAAATATTTAATAATAATCGGATCAGCTTTTTAAAAGAAGGACAACCAATTACTGCCAAGCGAAAGGGGGAATTTTAAAGAGATTAGACGGCTTCCCCAGAACTTTTCGCATCCACGTAGAGTGCTATATGAACAGGTTCATATCATAACATTTTCATTGGACTGAATCTTTTAATGTCATTTTAAATGCAACACCATATAGACTAGATCCAGTTGCAACCAATATCATTTGCTTTCATATCAAATCACCGGAGATTTTATATCCAACTTTGTGGCAGTTTCCTCTCAACTCTGACGTTAACATACAAGTACTCGTATCCCTAAGATCACCACTTTTAATATCCGCATAGGACCTAGGCAATAGTATTTCTAAATATTTACAAAATATTTTGTATATACGCTTTTTAAGGCTTCACCAATGATCGATCGATGAATATTGGCAACACTCGTAACCAAAAATATGGCAATAACTAAGCTATGAAATTCTATTAGCGTTTAGAAATAGACTCCAGAGAATATACAAATCTGAGTCTAAACAAATACATATATTTTTTTGGGCGATCAAATCTACATATATACACCGTACACATAACAGAGCGTAATCACAAAAGTTAATTACCGTAGCCGTACGTAACAATTATTTACACGTCTAAATGTTAATCTTAAAATGTTTCAGTATATTCATTACAAAACAAACAAAAACCTATACCGAAGTAACCTAAAAACCAGTCAAAGTTGTAATGCGTATTTTTGAATTCATTTGCATTTAGACATGAGAAACAATACAAAATAAATGTAAACGCATTGAATGTAAAAAAAAACGTCTTTTATTTCTTACTTTTTTTTTTATAAATTAAGAAGCTATCGATGTTTAAGGAGATGCAAAATGTATTATTTATGTGGGATTATATTTATTAGCGTATGGAATTTAATTTTTAAGAATATTATGTCAGTTTTACATCGATCATAGGAGGTTGTTTGGTGTTTAATGTGTGAGTATCAAAAAGTTTAAAAGGGCTCTTTTTAAAATTTTAACACAAAATTTGTTGGGATAACCATTAAAACAACATATCAAGTATTTTGGTTAACTTCCAATCGATGTATGTACTTTCATCAAGCATATAAATTTGATTTTAGGCTAAAGTAATTAACATTTATGTCCGATTTTGGGCTTTCCCTGAAAATAAGTTAATTTTGTTTTAATTAAAAACTTTTCTTGCTTTCCAACTCCAAATGCTAAAGTTTTCTATATACAAAATTACAATTGCCTTTATTCCACCTTCTTTGATTTGCTGAAAAACAAGTCCAAAGTATTTTGGTAGTACAGCTCTGCCAGCTTCTCTTTCGGCTCCTCTTTTATGCCTGCTATGGCCTCGAGGACTTGGCTAAAACGGAACATATTTATTATTTATTTTCATTTATTATTTATTTATTGTATTAGCTCACCTAATTTGGCAGGGTTCACAGCGTCCGTCTATCAAAGTTTCTGCCGTCCACTTTTCCTTTTTCTTGACGGTCGGAAACCGGGTGGAGACGTGCTTGTGTCCGGCATGGGAGGGACGTATGCCACACCAAGGACAGTCCGTTTCCAGCATAATGCGGTCGTTGGGCAGCTGCCGCACCACTTCGGCGTTATCCGTCGTCTTCAGAGAGCAGCCGTTGAGGCCAATGTAAAGACCGCCGAAGGCAAGGATGCTCTGGGCCTCCTCGAGCGTTCCCGTGAAACTGTGCACCACTCCGCCGCCGCACTGCCTCATCTTGTCCCGATTCCTCTCCAAAATGGCCATGAAATCGGCCCCAGCGTTTCGCATGTGCAGGAAGAGGGGCAGCCCGAACTCGGCCGCCAGGCCCAGCTGCTTCTCGAAGTAAAGGCGCTGCGTCTCCGCATCGCAGAAGTGCAGCCGGTCGTAGTCCAGGCCGCACTCGCCGATGGCCAGCACCTTGCCGGGGTTCGCCTCGATCTTGGAGCGCAGCTGGTTGTAGTAGCCCTCGGGATCTGGCAGGAATTCGCCGCAGCGCGTGGGATGTGCGCCCACCGTGGTGAAGAGCCGCTCTGAGGACGAAGACGGCAGGTAAGGATAATGGTAAACGAGGTAAATGACTTGCCTACCGTCTTTGCCGGCCAGTTCCAGGGCCTCGTCCACATCCTTGAGGCAGCCGGCGGTGATGATGATCTTCTGCAGGCCCTGCTGCCAGGCACGTGTCAGAACCACGTCCAGGTCGGCTGTGTGCTTCTGAGAGTCCCCGTAGCGGCCCTGGAACATGGGATCTGTGAGGTTGGCCCCAATGTCTGCGGATCATAGTGTTTGTTGTGAAAATTCCCCTAATTTCAGTTATTTTCTTGCTCAAACCAATGTATTTCAAAGCCATTCCAAGTCGCCGCATCAGTGTTGCCAGGTGAAAATTTGGCTTTCAACCTAAAAACTCCCAGAAAAGCCGGGTACATTTCCGCTTTCGCTGCTTCTGGGCACACTAATACGGCTGCTGGAACATCCAGTGCTGCCCATAGTTTCGTTCATAAGCGAACAGTGCTGCCAAGTTTTGCCTGCTTTGATTTGGATCCACCAGATGTCGCTATACCACTGAAAGATGCGTCGCCAGAGGGCGTACATGGATGTTTTCCGTTAAAACTTCAAAATTTGAATTTAAAAATTCAGCTCCTTTTAAGTCCTTAAAACGCAACGTGCCAACCTCTATGCGGTTTTCTGCACACTGTCCCCGAAAAATGCTTCGCTAAGCCCATTTAAGGCCAAATCAATGCCACACTCTATATTGCATTCGGATTCTCGCATAATGCAAGCTAATTAGGCCGCGCCAGCAAAGCTGTTTATTGTTTGCAGCGGCCGCTAAATCGGCTTCCTCCGCCCCTCCATGCAAATTTCAAATCGTCGCTATCTCACGGCAGCTTTAAGCCGGCAATCGGGATCCACGCAACTGCAGCATTTATAGGCAAATGCCATTTATACATATTTCGAATGAAATTCCATTAGTTACTGTTAATGGATGCTGCGGTCGGTTTACTGGGTGCCGGCACTAGTTTTAATTGATTTAGTGGAAACTGCTGGCTCCTGGCTGCCGCATCCGATTCTGCCCCCATGGAAACGGAATAGGAAATGGGAAATGGAAAGTGGGAATTAGAATGAAATTCATTATGCAACGGAATCAAACATTATACACTGATGCCTGGGACGCATTGTGGTTTATTTTAACTGGCTAATACAATTGTCAATAATTCAATTTGAATTGGAATTCAATTAGTTTACAAGTACATGACACACATACGCACACCTAGAGAGAGTTTATTTGGGTTTCTTTAGTTTTGGTTGTAGTTTTCGGTAGCCGATTTCCACTTTCCTTTGTTTTATTCGGTAGAACAATCGAATTGCGTAAATTACGTACACAAATATGTATTTCAAAATTGGGTAAATTGGATTAGTCAGCTGATATATACTCGAATGCCGCCTCCTGCCGCGTCGCGCTGTCCTAGTCCTTGTGTTCCCATCGGTTGCTGATATATATGTATGTATATGTATGGCGGTTAGTTGATTAGAGATCGAATACTTGTTGGGGGGGCTTCAGATTTGTTGTCGATTAACTACACCTAGTAACAATGTATAAACGGATTACTTATAAAACAAACACCCAAAACTCTTTAAGTACGATCTAGGGACTAAGTACATTAATGCGTAATTTGTGTATATTATATATAACATATTCTGCCTGGACGAAAGCAACAGGGCTGCCTCTCTCCCCCGGCTACTCTGTGGCAGGCAATTTCCGTCTACTTTGTGTGTGTTTTGCATTCATTTTTTAGTTTGTTTCGTACGCCTAGGTGTACATATGCTATATTATTTAATCACAATTCACTTTGCATATGCCGTATTTCATTCATTTACAAATCCATTAGATATCTGCCGCCGCACTCGCCTAAAAGTAGTCTTTTTCGAATAAATCTTACTTGCTAAGCACACTCAGAGTAAACAAACACAAAGGAATTCTTATCACACACTGGCAAGGACTCGCACACGCTCGCCGTTGCACCTCGTGTCGGGGCGGAGGAGAGAAGGTAACTCGCATGCAAAAGTTGCGTATTAAAACCAGATTTATCGATTATATTCTATCATACAGAAATCTCTACACTTCCCGCCGAGTGTCCCGTGCACTGCGGCAATTTGATTTGGCAATTTAGCATAAGAAGTTCACCCTGTATTATCCTTGATAAGCATTTCGAGATTCGCTCCCGCGCCCGAACTCGTCAAATTTATTTTACAATTACGCTTTTTGCATAGTAAATTGTTTTGTGCTCTCTGCTCTCCGCCAAAGTTTCTGTTATTTCACGTGGCTGCGCGGACAAAGGAGGTCGGGAGGACTACGCGAAATTGCGTTACGTCCCGACTCTTTCTGGAGTGGAGCCAGTTTGGCTCAAAGCAAATACAAACGTGTTTTACCCATCCATCAGGAGTAGCTATGTATATATGGAAACGCTTTAATAATAACTACAGTGCTAACGGTGCAGATATACATACATATATGTATGTATGTACCTATATAAATTGGCATTACAGAGTTTACCTTAAAGCTACGCCAACCTATCATAATATTATGATAATCAATCAATGCAAAATGAATTAAACTTAGTCCGCCCTCAGATAACCCCCTCAACAAAAAACAACAACAACAACTGAGCCATTAATTTCTCATCAAAAAGGAACTCTATGAACGGCATTACGATGCCCAGAAATCTCGTCCCCTCCTCTCTCATTTAAACTCTGGTCTCTCATTTATATTCAAATTCCGTATCCGTACACAAAACCTAGACTAAAATGTATGAAAATTGTGGACAAAAATCGAAATGCTTAGTCGTACAAAGAGTAATTTTCAATTTAAACAAAACTGGTCCCCTTAAACCGCAATGACCCGGCCTGAAATCGATTTCCGTATATCCTTGGCAAGTCGGCTCAGTGTCGAATTAATCTCTTAACCTGCCTGCCCCGATGACACTAGATATAATTTAAGTCGAATTATTTTTGAGTCCTCTCAGCGGCATAGTATAATCTGGGATTTGATCGAAACGAAACACGAGAATCATTTACAATTTGGGAAACATGATTCCCCATATAATTATGTATAATTATCTTGTGTGGCTTTTGAACTTAAGGGCAGTGTCATCACGGCATTAACACGGAGCTCCAGTTACTGGGAATGCCTGCAAGTGGCTTAGTTTCGATATGGACACAGAGTGAATTATTAAAGTTATTATCGGGTTGCACATTCATCATCAAAAACTACGCTAAACTGAGCTCGTTTGCCCTTGAGCCAACCGGTTTCTGTGTGAGTTTTATATTATCAGAATAATCAGTTGCAGCAAACATAAATAAGGGCCCCGCCACTTGTTTATGCACACTAATTTGCTGCCGTCTCTATTATTAATACATTTTGTGGTGAAATATAATAACACAATTAGGCGCTGCCGGCCAAAATAATGCGAGTGCTTTTACTGCACGTTGCAGTCGTCGGATGCGTTGTTGATTTGCTGTTTGGTCTTGCGGGAGGCGCGGCGGATGAGTGATCTGCAATGAAAGTTGAACGGTGGTGAGCGGAAGAGAAACAGGAACAGGAGCCGGATGTTGCCATGGATTCCAGCCGACTGAGTCGGCTTGGCGGATGTGCGTGTTGTAAGCGTGCGTACACAGGAAAAAATGAGCAACAACCATGTGCATTTCAGGAAATCGCCAGGTTCACAAATGTTTTTAAATCATGAACATAGGATTAAATTTAATTCTTCAATTAAATGAATTTATAAATATTTCAAACTTATCAAAAACTTAATATAAGAAGAGCGAAAGGCTGCTGATACTGATCATTAATATGTACTCCATAGGTTCTGTAGTAGATATTTTATATTATAGTTGTAATTGTTGTAAGGATATCTATTTAAAAAAAAAAAAAACTCTGGATCGTGACACAAATCTAATATAATTAAAAAATGTAAACAACATGCGACGATTTCCTGAAATTTGTAGTGTTTTTTTTTTTCCATATGTTGGTGTGGTCAGACGCGTGTTGCACTCACCTGGAACGCGGCTTCAGCTTGGCCTCCGCACTGGTGCTGGCCACATCGACGGCGTCCACCAGGCCGGGACACTTCTTGTCACCACTGCCGCCGGCGCCGCTGAGAGCCGGGCTGTTCATGCGATTTTTATCTGCAACAAATAGATAATAACGGATGGCTAATTAGTATCCACGAGTGCATTTAACGGCCGCCGAGCACCGGCACAAAGGGAATGCGCGATTTCAGGAAACTGTGCGAGCAGCTAGCTGCCAATGCTGGGAAAATCCAATTTTCCAGCCGGGAGTGAAGGCGTCCTTGTCCGTTGCCGCAGCAACTGGCATATCCGGACTTTCAGTGCAAGTGTAACCGACGTGCGCTGGCGTAATTAACTTATGAGCGTCACACACACAAAGAGCCGGGGAGGGAGTTGCAGCACACTCGCAAAGTTACCGCTCGAAATGGGTTTTTTTACAGCCGGCTGCACAGTCAAAGTTCATCTCAAGATAAGAGGTCTCAACAGCAGACACCCAATCTGCCCTTTCCCCGCCCAGCTTGAGTATCTGCCACGCGTCTGCCGCCAATGGGGCAGATGGGGCTCCTCAAAGGAATAGCCTCTGATGGGTGAGATGGCTAAGGTACTACGTTTATGTTGAAACTTTATTACTCGGAAAAATTGCTATCCAGTGTAGATTTAATTAAAATGCAAAGTCTGGACCAAATATTTCCAGTCAATTCAATCTTTTTTCACACTAAAATATGCAGATAAATATCACATCAAATTTCTTGATGATGAATCTTTGATAATCTTTGTAAAATTTGCCAAAGATTTCGAATCAATCTCTTTTGAAAGGAGACCCAAACTGGCAATGTAGCTCCAACCAATTAAGTAAGCCATGTCAATGAAGTCGTTAACTTACCGGCAATCCTCAATCAGCCAGCTTAGCCTGCCAACGAGAGTGTTAAAAGCACACAAAAGGTGTTGGCAGCAAGATGTTTGCCAGTTCCCCTTGGTAAACAAACAGGCCTTTGTGTTCCTCCGGAGCGGGCCATAAAGCCGCAAACAAAGACCGGGCTTACAATGGGTGGGAAAACAATTGCTGGCCGGACTGTAGCGGCATTAGGAGCCACAAAGACAAAGGGAAAGCCAAAGTCAATTCAGTTATTAAAGTTTACAGCTTAGCGGGAAAATGTGTCTGTGTCGCTGCGGCCAAATGATCCGAGCAAACAGAATTATTGAGCAGGCCAGCCTGCCGACGGAGTGTGTTGCACACTTCTGGGTGTCGGCGGTGTCAAGTGCAAACAAAATGGCCGCCAAGCGCCATTGTTGTCAAAAAAAGGCGCCCAGCAGAGGGGGAACTGGCACTGCGGCTGCCGCTGACAGAGAGCGCGCGAAAATGCCGCCTGGCACCGACCTAACTCCGGCATCCCCGCAGCTCAGTGGCCCAGTGGATGAAAGCCGTAACGAGGGCAACTGCCAACAGAGCACGGGAATACTGCCGGAGCAGCACAAAAACAAACAAGTGGGTGCTGGGGCGACAGGATGTGCCGGCGGCTGGGGTCGGACTCGGTATAAATTGTGCATATGCGGCGGGAATTGATGCGTGCGTGCGTCGTGTAACAGAAATTTAAATTAAATTTGTTTTACTCTCCCGGCTCTGTGTGTCGGGTTTCATCAGGAAGACACACGGCTGATGCTGTGCTGCTGATTCAAATGAAGAAAAACCCAACATATTCGGGTGTCTCGATGGGTTTCATTACCGCACAGTAAATGGTTTACATGTCCTGAAGTTGAAATGTTCACGTAAAAGGACAGCACTTTTTGCAACTTGTTGTGGGATATATGTATAAGGGTAGTAAACGGGGTTATCTGTACTGTGAAAATGTCCTGCTTTTTTATGTTTGAAATGTGCCAAAAACAACTTAAATAATGTGTCCCTGTCCCTCAAATTAAAGTTCTTTTATTTAACAGAAACGAGTTTTTCCACACTTAAAATAATCGTTATTTTTAAAACTCTACCATAATTCCACCGTTGATTGTTTTACAGCCAGAGTGGATCACACGCAGGTACGTGGCACACAATATATTTCGCATTTAATGTGTATTACGAGGCTTCCACAATTGAGTTAGGGCCTGGGTTGCCGGGCTGCAAATAAAACGGCTTGCGGTGCCAACCCCCAAAACCACCCGCAGCCTGGAAAGCACACGGGAGCCGCAGTCGCAGGAGTACCCGGCAAAAGCCGCTTTCCTGGCCACAGCACATGTATGTGGCCTGCAGCTTTGGCTTTGTCTCAACTTACGCGCTCGTCCGTTCCCGTGCCGCCCCATCACCCGTCACACAAATAAACTTCAGAGCCGTAAGCATACATATGTAGCAGACACAGAGAAAAAATAGGGTGTGTTTGTTGGAAATGTGTTAAATAAAAATATGTGAGGTATGACTAGTTCATCTGTTAACAAATAAGCAGTAAGTCAGACGGTCTTCACAAATCACAGGGGTTTTTAAGACTCCTTAAAAAGTGTACAAAATTATGCGACAACATTTTACAACTTAAAAATAAATCATAAATAAAGTAAATAATACAATTTCAAGCATACCTTAATAGGTTTTAAAACCCTTATAAATTGAAGGGAATTTTGACTGAAGGTATATTATTATTATTATTATTTTTATACCTTTAATGCTTTGGCTCAAAGCCACAAGAAGGAATAAACTATTATAATTTATTGATAAAATAATGAATTATTAATTATTAATTTATTCGTTCCTATTAAACATTTTATTCCACCGCAAAATAAGTCAATGGATATACCTATGATAATAAAGTAAATAAAAAAAGAAAAGGGGCTAGCTTCGGAATGCCAAACCGATAATGTGAACTTAAAAATGAATACAAAATTCCTTTGCTTGCTTTCCATCTTATTAATTTTGTTGCCTTTTTCCAAGTGTATTAGATATGCTAAAATATACTTAGAGCCGTAAAGACCACACAATTATATACTAGAGAGCTCCGGAAATCAGTAGATCATTAAAAAATGTGCCTAAATTGTCTGCTTTATTACCTAGGGGCTTTAGCTTTAAGAATATTAAAACCATCTTTGATAGTCTTTCTATTTTATACATTTTAATTTTATACTTTTGATTAGTTAAGGCATGAGTTGATTTCGAAAACATTTCAATTGGATGAATTTGAATTAAAATTAAGAACTTTAATTCAAGAATAATTCATTTAATTTATTTAAATCACATACCAATAAAATTAAAAAAAATTCAACTCAAAAAGAGAACATTTCTTTCTAAATAATTCTTAAATTCAAATGTTTATTTTTATCCGTCAGACTCCATCAATGCTCTCTGTGATTACCCAAAGGTTCAGCTCCTCCTTGGCGATCTTTCCAAGATAGTGAAGAATAAGCTATGAAAAATAAAAATAACATGTGAAATAAGCTGTTTTCCAACTCACTTCTTCTTAAATACAACATTTTCTCTTTCATAATGCCGATTTTTTTCACAGTGCTGGTCGTGTGTGTGGAAAACACGACCAGAAACAATCTCGGCAACAAAATGGCAGCATTGTAAATGAAATTTCTGCGATTTGTTTTTGCATACGCCGCGGTGTACATTTTAAGGCAATTACTTGACTGGAGCAGCCCCAGTGCCATTCCCCCTCAGCCGGCAGTGATTAAGTGCTTAGACCTATTTTTGGTGGCACACTCAAGGCGCTGTTGTCACCGCTGTCACCTTTGCGGCGACTCGTCCGTTGAACCGCCAATGAATGTGTGGGCCGTAGTACTATATAGTAGTCTGCCACTCGACGACGACCTTCGCCATTCAGACAAACGTCGACGACTATCGTCGCTTGTCTCTTGTCCGCCTGTCATCGACAGCAGGACGGACTCTCGACCCCCGACCCCCGACCCCCGATCCCGGGACAAGTACATATTTGACGACATTTTCGGCCAGCATTTAATATGTTTTTTGCAAACTCCGCTGCCCTCGGCCATTCGGATTCAAGTCGCTGAAAATTATGTACTTGCATACAGCCGTAACTTCCACTTTGGCGCTTTCGCCGCCGGGCAACTTTGCACTTAATTTGAATGACTTTTGCGGCGGAAAACGGGGGCACTATAAATGTATCAAAAGACTTTCCGGCAAACAATTAAATTATTGGCAACAGCAGCTGGGTGGGCTAGAGGGGATCTCTGTTATGACTCAACAACTTTTTCTCCAACGGAAATTAAATTAATTATTTGTCTGCCGTGTAATGGAATGAGTTTTGGGCAACATTAATTAACTAGATATTTATACTTTGGGAAGGAGCCTGGCAAAATTTAAAACTTCTTGAGCCGTTCTTGGCTGTGTTGCTTGTTGGCCGTCCTCCTGGGCTGTTGCCTCGTTCTATTTTCATATGCCGCGAACTAAGTTTTTAATGAGATAATAAGGCATTCCATTACGGGGTAATTAGAAGGTCAAGCTGATTAATTAATACACGTGCTCGCTCGAGAGCGTTTTGATCAGACGCCAGACGCGTTTGAACATCGAGGGAGGTCGCACTGCCTTTTGCTTTGCTTTTCTGTGTTTCTTTTATTAGGCTCTGTTTTGTCGTCTGATGAATAATGAAAAAGAGTTTGTCTTTGTCAATTGGGTTGGAAGAAAGGTTCTTTCGCCGGTTCGCCTGCCAAATTCCCACAATTAATTAGGCCAAAGACAGCGGACAGCGGTCGGAGGTTGGCTATTGAAGCTGGAATGCTAATTGCATTCAATTAGCCAAATTGCCAAATTCATCCTAGACCTAGGCGCGCCCAAAGAACGGCCATTAATTGGCCCCGCATCCGTGCGGCTTTGCCCTTTTGATTTAAAATGAATATATTAATAAATGTGCATCAATTATTGATTAAGCCCAGCCAGATGCGCCCTAGTCAGCGCTTAAGTCCTCGGCTTAATTACACGCGACCTGCAAGCGGCTTAATTATTGTATTTATGGCCGGCGCGGTATATGTTAATTTCGCACTAATTAAGCTGCTTAAAGTGCAGAATGCGACTGAAACCGAACCCAGTCTGATACCTCCGTGCCAAGGCTCTGGCTTTCAATCAGAGCCTGCGAATGTAAATGTTTAATTGATATTTGAAACTGCAGCGGGCCACAGGCACCAGGCAATCAACAAAGGGCTCAACCCGAGTTGCTGCCGATTTGGTTTTCATTTCACGTGGCTATGGCAACAAATTGTTATGGATCCTCCATATACGACAGCGAAAAAACAGAATCATTTCCAAACATATTTAAATTGTGGAAAGAAAAGGTGCGAATCGATAGGCACATCGAAAATATAAAAGATATTAGCTCGAAGATATGGTTATATAAGCCAAATAATATACGAAAAAATGCTTATACGGCATAGTATAGTAAAGGTACTATAGTATAGTTCGAATTACTAAACAAAAAATCTACTTATTAAACATACTTATATCGTGACATTAAAATATAGATTGATATTTTCCTTTTCTCTTGAAATAATGATACGATTAAACCATCTTTTCAGTTATCCCTATGTAGTAAGTAATATTTATTTAAGTCATCTTTGACTAACTTATACAGTCTTTATATGAGACAAAAAAATGTGTGCATAAACATCATTCTTTGTATTCGGAAACACATGAATTTAAACTATGAATTCCCGTAACTTAAATGCAACGCAATGTGAAATTATCAAATAATTATGCAAATTGTAGTCAAAACTGTCGAAATAACTTTAAATATATTTATATATACATATATGTATGTGTATATATAATATAAATTAAGGATTCAATTTATTCCAAGCATATAAAAATTAATAGTTAGCTTAGTGATCCATTATTTGATAGTATGAAACTAACAAAATATTTAAAATACAAATAAAATTATTACTTAATTTCTTATTTAATAAAAACTAAACTGTAAACAAATGAAAATTTAACAAAAATGAAATAACTGCAATGTAGCAATGTAAAGCCAGGTAATATACAGTTTTAAAAGCTTTTAATTATATTATGGTAAGTGCCTGAGAACCACAGATTTGTGTATACAACAAATTTTATTATGAACATTTTTTGTTTTAAATCAGGAATTTTCTGCGGTTTAATTAATTTAAAAATCTATTTGCACAGTTTAAAAAACTTTTAAATTTGTTAAGTGCAGGAGAGCCACAAATTTGTGTATTCAAATAATTTTATTTTGAAAACTACTAGTATGCAGCACAATTTGGAATCTACAGGAATATTCTGCGGTTCAATTAATTTAAAAAATAATTGCACACTTTAAAAAGCTTTTAATTATGTTAAATGCAGGAGAGCCACAGATTTGTGTATATAATAATTATTTTGAAAATTTTATTTAAAAAACTACTAGTTTGCAGCACAATTTCTGCGGTTCAAATAATTTAAAAATGATTGTTTAACGGACTCTACTTACTTCGACTGGACGATGCGCTGACGTAGGCCGATGAGCGCCGCTTGAAGCCGCTGGGCGCCGCCTCTCCGCCGGCCCCGCTGCCCCCGCTCCCGCTACTGCTGGCGGGCAGGAAGCGGGACAGGGATAGCAGGGACTTGAACAGGTCGGTCACATTGCTGTCCTCCTTCGCCGAGCACTCCAGTACCTTGGCTCTGCAACGAAAAAAATAAAACAAGCGTTGACCGAATTTGGTTAAAAAACGTGGCATACTTTTCAGGGGTGGCTGCGTAAATAGCGTATACGTAAGGCAAACATAATACGTCAGCAAATTTCGATGGCAGAAAACAAAGCGAAAACTAAACCGAAAAAGCCAAAAGTCGAAACAACACCAGCACAACAATGCGCGTCTGGTATTCGCGTGTTCAATGCAAAGCACAGTTTTTGCGAGTGGCCTTCGCATAGCCCATCGTCGTTCAACAGCCGGAGGCAGGCACTGCTAATGGCTAAATTAGGCATGTCATGTAGCATTTTGCACAGGTTGCGGTTTGTCCCCCCCAATTCGCGTTGTCCCCCCAATACTGCCACAAGGACTGATATGAGGAGGATATGAGAAAGGATGTTATTCAACACCCAGACTGTGCTTAAACTACTTATTTGGTATCTATCTACCTCGTATGTAAGTTAAATTTCTAATATTAATTATGAACCCCAAATTGAACTGTATAAAATTAGTTTTTTTAAGTAGGAGTTGCTGTGACTTAACTCCTTCCTTTCTCTGTAAAAACCATAATAGTGATTAATTTTAAGAATGTTGATGGAAAAATTTGTTCTCGCAAAAATAATTACAGGATTCTTAAAACATTGCAAGGTTACAAGGTTGAAATATGATATAAATTTCTTCTCAAATATTGATAAAGTATCAATAGCCATCTTTGCCTATATGTTGGTTATCAGTCTCATAGATATCTTAAATCAGGAAATTACTGTTTTAACTTGGATCAATTAAAAGCTTTAATTAAATCATTATTGCTGGGCATATAAACTTCAACTTACCAAAGAATACTCTCTTTGTTCTCTTCTCTCACAACTTAAACTGTATTTTATATAATCAAAATGGCATTAGGCTCAAGACAAAAATAGATTTTATCGATCGAGACTCTCTTAAAAGGGATTCGTTTTGAGTCTGCCAACTGAGGGTGACGTAGAATAATTGCATATTTTTCCAAAGCTCCATTTAATTAAAATTGTAACAGCTGACTTGGCAAAATAAATAAATAGATGCCTGAATTGTTAATGCCATAAGCTGCAATAACAGTAAATCAGAGCAAAATTGATATGGGCTGCGAGTTATTTTCATTTTTTTCGCATTAACCCAGGCAGAATACAAGGTAAAATGCGCATGAGTTTGCAATTAAACGTTGAATAAATACATTGTTCCAGCTCCAGGGAGTAAGCCACTTACACATGTAGCAAGCGAGCGGCAGGTTCCCACGTATCCACATATCCACATCCACATTTCCACATATTATGTATACGCAGGGTGTACTCATTCAGGCTGATAAATGCACTTGAGTGGCGTGCTCTTAAAGCGTTTAACCGCAGACAGGCAGACAGACCGGGAGATAGAAGGACTGAAAGGCAGGCAGGCGGTGGAGCAACAAATTGCATTGCATCTCGGCGCCGGGGAAACACTCCTCCTCGGAGCACCACTCCTGCCACGTGCGGAGGTGCGAGATTGTGGCGAAAGGTTCAAGGTGGCTCACTCTGCCGTGGCCAAAACCGCACCATCAATCTGCGTGAATGTTTAATCCAACAGAGATTTGTACGTAATGCTCGCGCCAACTGTCCTGCGTCCTGCGTTCAGTGTCCTTCATCCCTCGTCGTGCGGCCTCTGTCATCTCCATTCTGCGGTTGAGTGCTCCTCCTGTGTGGCGTTGTTCGGTCTGTGTGTCGGTCGCTTTTAAATAAGTTTACGCACGCTTGCTTAAACAGCAACACGAGCGTGCCACGCCTCGCTTTTCCCCCTATCCACTGCTCGGGTCTTCCCAGGATATGAAATTATGGCAGGACTCCTCGGGCTCCTCTCGTCCAGTCGCAAGCACGTATGTGATTGTAAGTGATTTTTACGAGGCCCGCGCCGCAGTTTATTAAGGAAGCAATTACAGCGCTGAAGGTAGGGTACGTAGTGCCAGAAAGGAAGTGCCAGCAGCGAGTCCTTTTTGGAGCGAATCGAAAGGATGCGGCCAGGCTTTCAGGGCTAGTTGTCACGCGAGCAATGAATTAAAATTGTTAATGCGGTAAACAAGGAACGTAATCAGGCCAGTGGACTCATTTTCCACTCGTTTGCTTCGAACTTGAATACCTTTTGAATGACAAAGGAGATGTTTCTATATTTTCTACATTTTAGGAGACTCTCTTTAACACGCTTTAGACGTTGTGTCTGCTTGAGAGTATTTACTAATCACGCATTTTGTAGCCCCTCAACATTTCCCCTCGGGGCAGCATTCGAGCAGTTTGAGAGCATTTGAGTTGAAGGACCTCATGCATGCTATGTATATATGCATAGAGGATGCCAGAACTCGGCTGTTTAGTATTCAGAGAGCTCTCGCCGGGAATACTCGAACATATCGCTCATACGACCAGGTGTTCACATGTGGCAATTGTTGTGCTGCACGACAGCGACACCGTTTGCGGCACAAGATGGCCAATTAGGAGCTATTACGGGGAAATGCTCTTTGTGACATGACTGCTGACTAGTGACTGCCGGCGAATTGCAATTTTCCCCCCGGCTGGAGCTCGTTTTTCATGCCGACAAATGGCATTTAATGAGCGCCACAACCCCATCCCTGGACAATGCAACTGATGTCGGGGGCCAAACTGCCACCATCACGCTTTCTGGCGCTTAATTTTATTTGTAGCAATTTAATTGCGACTCTGGTCGTTGCCATTTGCCGTTTGCTTCAGCTTTTCCAGTCCCGGTTGTCCCGTGCAGTTGGGCGGCCAGAATTTATGAGGCTTTTTTAATTCCACTTTGTTGCGTTACTTATGAAAATTGCAGCTGTTTGGCGGTTTTGCGGCTTTGTGCTGGCCGGCTTTGTTGCACAACTTTTGGCAGTTGTCCCCTAATTGCTGTCGCACGCAGCAGCAGCACCAGCAGCAGCTGTTGCGCGCTTTACGGCCATGTTTCGCTAAATAAATGTAGGGACTTACCGTAAGCGGGGCAGCTCGCAGAACACCCAATCGGTAACCTCCTCCAGCTTGACCTCTCTGTGGGTGCTGGCCAGGTCGGCCTTGTTCCCAGCGATCACAATGGGAATGTCCTGCGAATGGAAACGAAAGGGGAATTAGCAGTGGCATTCGCAGGAGTACCAACCATAAGCTGAAACCGAACACAAGCATCCACGGCAAGGCTCTTCAATTGTCCTCCCGAAATCAGGGAGCACACAAAGAAAGCACGGAGCACGGGTCGTTGTGTGCCATTGTGCCATAATTGACACTCGCCGGCACAACGGCGGCGGGAAGCGGAAACCGTGAAAGCGCCAGCGGAAACAATAGCTCTAACTGGAGCACAGTGGGTCGAGTAGAGGAAGAAGAAGGGTTTCTTAACCATGGTTTATCAGTAAAGGAAAATATAAGTTTACTAATAATATTTATAGCACTTCTATAGTGTAAAATATGTTTTAATATTATAAGATTTTAATTTATTTATTATTCAAGTACCCATTTGCTTGTTTAGACCCACTGTGCGCCATCGTAACAAGGGCTCTGGAACAAGCCTAAACCTCTGCCGCCTGGCTTGACTCCTCCGGCTCAAAGGGGAGCATTTTTAATTGCTTTTCGGATTGTGGCAAACGGTGCGAGCTCGCGTTCGCCCCTCTGATCTTTCAGCTCGCGCTGATTACATACAAAATGCAGGCATGCAGGTGCGGGTGCTGGTGCTGTTGTTGTTGCTGGCTCACCTGAAAGTCGCCGCGCTGCTCCCGGATCTCCTCGAAGCACTGCTTCACACACTGAAAGCTGGGCGCCGATGTGGCCGCGTACACGAGCATGAACGCGTGCGCCGTGGCAATGGACAGGCGTCGCATGGCAGGGAATTGCATGTCACCGGACGTGTCCAGAATGTCCACCTGCAACGGGAGAAGGTGAGTCTGTCTGTCTGGCTATGGTAATGCTGGAAAATTGCACCTGATTAAATGTGAATGGCCCTATTCTGGCGCTTAAACGCCGCCTATTCGAGACCGCAGTTCGTTGCTGCAACATGTGTCAAGCGGTTGTGGCATTTAATTGGCGCCCAACATGCCACAGATCATGGAAATTTAATTTTAAATATAAGGTCTTTATATTGGCAGATGCTAAAAGGGGTTTACTTGTACTTATCGCTGGAAACTTTACAAATCAAAGGCTCCTAAGGAAAGGGTTTGAACAGTGAAATTTAAAGGGAAAACTGAAAACGGTGATAGGAATTTATTAAAGACTTTATCTGAAAGGTAAAGAATAATAAAAATGTAAGGATATGTTTTTATTTTAACTGATTAAGAATGATAGATTAAAAAATCCATTTACATTTGAAGGAAGCTACTCTTTTAGAATCTCTTTTGGCGGGCCCAACAGATTTCGATGTCTTAATTTTTTAAAGGTACTTGAGATTTAAAATTCAAGTGCTCCTGCAGCGATTTGTCAATGGTGAGTTCAAGGACGAGACGCCCAGTCTGAGCAATTGAGGGGTGGCGGCTCCTGGCTTGTGGCTCTTGGCTGGTGGCTCGTGGCCACGTTCAATGCTCACTTGATGCCAACTAATCCCCGTGTCAGCATCTGTTATGTCGGCTGTATCGCCGCGTGGCGTGGCGCGATACGCATCGAACGCGATCCGCAGTGTCAATGGCATGTTGAGGCCAAAAGCCAGAAGCCAGGAGCCAGAAGCCACAGAGCCAGAGGAAAAGCCAATCGTTTAGCCGTGTCAGCGTCCCGCGTGACAGCCTTGGCCATTGTGAGGCAAATTTGTAACGCATTGTTCGGTCGCGATGGGTAAACTTTATTAAAAACACTTTATGGAATGACACAATTTATATTTCTGACAGCATTCTGGCAATTGTTCGCTGGCTGGGCTTTGTTAGGGCCCAAACCTTCGCCTCCACGTTAGCGGCATCAAATTCGCCCTGCTGCGCCGCACATTCACGTACATACAGCAAATGGCTTTTAAAGAGCAGAAATCGTTTAGTGCAATGTAATGTTCCCGTTTGATGGCCACACGCTGCTCCGACAATCAGTCACAGCGGGCTGCAGTGGCTCCTCGCTTGAGCAGGGGTCATTAGGCGAAACCTCAGCTCCAGATCCAGCCGGAGCCAGGAGCCAGGAGCAGGGACCTCGGCAAATTGTCAAGGTAAAATTGATTTGAATGCATCGGGCTGCCCGGAGACTGCATCGAAGGTGGCCGGGCATAAATCACCTTAAGCTCCCGAGTGGAATTCAATCTGGGCCGGGCCCTCCAAGCAAGATAAAGTATTAGAGGCGGAGCCCAGTTGGGCGCCAAAATGAAATTAATTAAAGCGAAACATGTCCTGGCGGGAGCAAGGATTGAGGCCTGGTACCGGCGCCACCACCAAGCGTGTCAGTGTCGCCTCTCGAAGAGAAGCCCCCAGCGCCGGTGATAATGACTATGGCAGCGCTGAGCTCCTCCTCCCAGCACACCTATTAATCAATTTTCAGCTCAACTTTTGTACGCCGAGCATGTGGTTTTGGTGTAAGACAAGTTTGAACAGCAAATAATCAGCTCGAACACCGAAGAACGGAGAGTGAATGATGTTCCGTCGGAAGTTTCCTCCGGCACGACACGGTCGGCGGATGCGTCGACAAGTGCTGAGTACTCCGATGGATGGTTGGATACCCGGATTCGCCTGGCGAGAATTCCCTTTACGAGTGCTTATCCCACGCCGATTAGGACCCGATTATAATAATGTACGGCAGTTATCAGTTTCCGGGCTATTTCCGTCCGCCAGACAAGTTATTAACCATTAATTGCCCCTCTTTAAGTAACACATTAGGGGGGCATCACCCAATCTGGCGCTCTCTTTCGCCTTTCGTCTGGGAATGGCCCCACATTTTCCATGTTGTTTCCGCCATTTTGAGCGTGTGCAAATTTGATTAATGGGCCTCCGCCCATCACGACAGCCCGATGTCAGTCAGTCTGCCAGTCAGTCAGTCGCGTGGGATGTGCTCAGCCCAGAAACTACTCAGCCAGGTTGCTTTAAGTGCATTTAATCGAGTAGAGATTCGTCCGCTCAATTTGCGTTGCCATCTTCAAAATGTGAATCTACAGCCTCGGGCAGAGTTCGGCTAAAGCCACCACAGAGCGAAACCTCCCGAACAGGCTTCGGGGAGCTGCTCAATTGCCAGGAGACCAGGAGCACACGTGTCTTGGCTAATACTTTGCATATGCCGCACTGAGGCTTTGCCGTTGGCAGAGCCAGATACTGGGGCAATTCTCTAGACATCCAATTAGTAGATTTCCTTCTAATTAATGGGCTTGGAAATTCGGAAAGTTGATGACCTCAACAGTGATTGGGTTAATGAAGTTGCCACTAATTGCCGGCAGTTTACATTATCCTGCCCAAGTGCACTTACATGTTGCAATTATGTTGCGTACTTCATCTTGGAGTTTAGTTTAATTGAAGGCAAAGGACAGATGCATGTATTATGTACCAGGTCATAAGGATTCTGAGTATCTCTACAAAAATGAAATGTAATTAAATGAAAACCCATGCATCATTGGCTTCCATCGATAGTTTTCATGTGATATTCTGGGTACAAATTTAATTTCGTTTCCAACTTAACCAAACAGAGTAAAATACCTCTTAAAATGTCAGCAAGTCTGACCAGGAGACGGACCAGGGACTTACCTTTAGCGTGACGCCGCCCAGGTCGTACTCGCGATTGTAGAGGTCCTCGACGGTGGCGCGGTACTTGTCTGTGTAGGACTTGAACAGGAAGCGCTTAACAATGGAGCTCTTGCCGACGCCGGCGCCGCCCAGGAGGACGAGGCGTATGCGCTCCAGGTCCGCCATTTCGTTGGCCGCCTTGTTGCCGTTTCCTGCTTACAAATTGCGTGTCCTTGGGCGGATGGCTGCCGTCCCACGATGGCTCTGATTGGTGCTCCTTGCAGTGTGGAGAGTGTCCCGGCTTTATTTGTTTCTGAAGCTTTAGCGCTGCATTATGCCGGATTTGTGTGCTTAAGCCGGAGTCGTGCCTGGAAGGGGGAAGAAGTGAGCAGGTCCAAGCACTTCCTCGATTTCCGCTTTCCACTCTGCAAGCTCAGTGCCTTGGCAACACTTTCACCTTCTTTGGGGCCAGCATCACAGAGGCGAGCTGCATAAAGGACGACTGTAACAACCAGGCGGACTTCCGGCTTGGCAACTTCCGCTTCCGGTCGCGGAGCAGTGCTCGGCTGTGAATGCAAAGAAGGAGTGAACATTAAAAGGATTATATTGAATTCAAACAGCTTCTTAATTAAATTAAAACTAAACAAGAGGATGAATTATGTTCGCTACCACACTTTATACATCTTAATGGTTAAGTCTTTTTACATTTTTATTATATATTTAATGCATTAATTAGTTAATGTTAATTAATATATATTCCACAAAAAAAGATTAATAATCTAGACTTAAATTAAATCAGATGAAGAAAATATGACCTTTAAAACTTTAAGATAGTTTATAAATGTTGTTATTGAAAATGTCATGACAAATTCTTTTCTTCTTTAAATCTGCCTAATAAATTCTAAATATAAATTCTCAATGGATTTAATTTTTAAAAACCGTGTGTCGCATTCCCATTATTTATTCCGAGCTTTAAACAACCATAATACAAGCAGCAGCATAATTTCCAAATTAAATTCCGCAGCAATTGCTACAATTTCAGTCAACGAGAGGGAGGCCTTTCAAATTTACCTCATGGATGCCATTCGCATTTCAAAATTGAGTTTCAAGTTCTCGCTGGCAGCTTTTCGAACCCATCCATATTTTTGTTTGCTGCCTCTGATTGGCTTTGCCAAACGATGCGCAGCCCGGGCTCAAAGCCGGAGTATCCGAGGTTGCAGTGGCGCTGCATGTAATCATAATCTGCTCACGTGCTCACCCCACAAGTCAGATAAATGTATGGGCACTCGGAGGCCAGGCAAAAAGCACGGCAGCGATACACACAGGATGCAATCCTGATGCAATCCAAATAAGAAATACCGGAACGTAGGCCACATAAAGCAGTGGCCAAACGCAAAGAGCGATGGAGTAATGGGTAATGCAGGCTGCCCCATCTGCATCATTCCTCTGTGCAACTGTGCATCTGGGCGACGTACAGTAATGCACAGCTAAGTGCAGCCAATTCAATTTGCCTGCATTTTTTTTGCAGTTCTTAAAGCCAAGCGAGCGGAGCAGAGCCATTTGCACCTGTGCCAAGTTCTGGTGCCCTCTTTCCCCGTAATTGCAACTTAATATAATTAGGTTTCCCAGCAAAATGCAATTTATTGCAATCAACTGCACAGATTGCTGCTGCTGGCTCTCCTCTGTGCTGCACATGAGTGGGCAAATTTCGTTAGACGCCTAACTGAGTAACCGAGTATCTGAGTATCTGTGCATCTGAGTGGGTTCCCTCTGCCTACAGATAATAACGAACAATTTGGAAGGGGACGTCAGGCTGCGTCAGGTGTTAATTACTCAGAGGCTAATGAAAGCACACTGAAAAGTTGAGACCTAACAAATCACTCCTCTGGAGGCTGGCCAACTCCTGCTCCCTGACGAGAGCTAGGTATTTTTCCTTTTCACTCTAATGCCACAATAGCCATTCAGGATTGTGTTCGGCTGCGTAAAAGGACTTTTAACATATGGAAAAATATCAGAATGGAATTATTATTTATACATGGCGTAAAGGATTCTTTCTCAGTGCTTATCCTTGCTTGGTTACCTGTACTTTACCTGAAAACTTAGAGAATATTTAATGTGTGGGGAGGCTCGTATTTAAAATTCCCCTGCCCGGCTGAGTTGAATTTCGATGTGCAAAATACACTTCTGGCAGCAGGCATCCATGCAAATTCCTAACTAGTTTACATTGGGCTAAAGATTATTTCTAATGAAAAAGCCACCGACATGGAATTAGTTCTTCGTTTTATTACCAAGTTCATATATTATTTTTATTTAGAAAAAATTCTAATGCCAAGTTCAGATTATGAACCAGTTTCTCTACTTCCTGTTCAAGTCGTTAAAAGCTATCTAACAGAATAAGGCACCTGTTGTTATCGTAAAAATTCCTTTTCTACGCTTCCTGTAATTTATCTGAATAGAAAAACCAACAGAGTACTGTTGAGCATATAATTATGCTACAAAGTGCAACCACATACATCTTCTACTTTACACTTTATACTTTTTTGTGATGCTTTTTCTCCTTCCAAAAGCAGCTATAATTTTGTCGACCCGAAAAATAATTGACAGGGAGTTAGGTTACAGTCTAATGAAGATACCTCATTGATGAGGTAAATAAAAAAAATGTATTAGCTACTAGACTTTATCGGTCCAAAAATTTGTATTCTTCTTATTATTGGAAAGTTTATTAAAATGTAGAAATTAGGAATATATATAGTAGATAGTTTCTCTAGAAATAAAAGTAATAGAAGCAAAAACTAGGAAATGAATCCACAAAACAACTGCTGGATATTTTACGGTTGGGCAAGATCCTTGTTTGGCTTTTTTTATTATCCTTGGCCAGAACATCCGAATGCATATTCATTTCCAGGGCAGGTAGTCCTTCAAAGTGCCGGGCAAAAAACAAGGAGCAGAGGTCATATGGGATGTTGTGTTTTGCTGTGGATAATGCGATGCACAGAAGCAGGTGCCGAGGCTCTAGTTACGCCTAAAGCGTGAATGATAATCCACGTAATTGAGAGGGAAAGGAAAATCTAGGTGGGGTGAATTAAAAATTTAAATATCAGAATTTAGACTCAGGGTTCTCACTCATTTCGCCACTGGGGACTCTATGTCCTACAACTCCCGGCGAACCAAAAAACAAAACTTTCGCACACAAAGCAGCCTTGACAATGTTTTGCTATATAAAAAAAAATTTAATTAAATCTACTAGGCCCACGCCGGAGACGGGGACGAAGACAACTGCCAACAGCTGTGGAAAACATAAAAGAATTGCAAACGCAGGCCAAAAGTTTGTCGCTTTACATTTTAAAGCAAGTTGAAGGAGCCGAACTTGAATTAATTTTTCTGTTTTCTGTTTTTCCGCAAATAAAAAGCATTCCTGTTGTTGACATTTTTTGTTTTTATCTACACGGGTACGGCGGCGGACCACGCCACAGCGCCAAAACATGTCATCAACAACTCAAAGGGCAGAGGACCTTTTGAAAACTTTTCCTTTTCCGAAACGTGTCTGCTCGAGCAGCTAAAAACTGCAAGTGTGCCGGGAAGCACACGCCACAAAACCGGGGTGGAAAGCTGGCGGAAAAAAAAGAAATGAGAAAACAAATCGAGAGCATCAAATTGGTGTTCCCCTTTTTTCGCTTTGTTGGAAATCAATTTATGTTTTTCCCTTTTTTCGATTACCACGCCTCGGTTCAGCTGGCCTCTGCGGTGGAGCCAAAATGGAATCATAACCCGGAAAGCACGAGGATTGGGATGCGTGTGTGTGTGTGTGTGTATTGATTAGTTTCTTGGCGGGGGAATCGTCAGAGCCGGAGGAGCTCCTTCTCAGACGCATTCCTTGGCCCGACGGCATTTAAAATGTCATCAAAAGCACATTTGCCTCTCGCCTGTTGCCACAACAATCAGGCAGGAGGCTTGGTTGCACTCAAGGACAACTTGGCAGCACGGCAGGATAACAGCGGAGTGCTGCGGCTTAAGGACTCAACTGGCCCAGAGGGATTACATGGCAGGCGATGCGTTGTCAGAGAATTCTAAACTTTCATATCTATGGCGACAGGGCAGCACTAATAAATATTTATTAGCCGCATTCCAAAGCGTCCGGCTGCTCGCCGGGTTGATTAAAATGCCTCCGATGCCGCAGGGGATCAAAAGTTCTGGCCCGCGAAAAGTTGCCATCTCTCGTGGCCAGCTACTTCCGCTTGATCGCAGCAGGCAGTCATGTTAACCGCCTTTGTTGCATATGACGGACATGTGCGTTAACCTTCAGCCCTCTGCTGTCATCCAGGACGAAATCCGATGCATAAAGTTCTGAAGCAGCAAGGCAAATCTGTTTACGACGAGGGGCATATCGAATAGCAACCGCAAACTGCTCTCTATACTAAATATGGCTGAGATACAAAGTGTCTTGTGGAAACCCAAACTTACTAAATATGCTACTAAGCAATTAAATACATCAACTACAGGACACTCTCTGATACATAAACATAAACTAATACATAAACAATGAATTAAGCGTGGGTAAACTTTCTTCACAAATAACCCGGCGATAAACTTAGCCACAAAACCCTTTCCAGCTGCGTTTGGTGCCAGAACTTCTCGAGCGACTTGAAATCCTTTGGTTAGCCTTTGTTTGGCCGCAACTAATTGCTTTGGTTTTGGGGCAGCTTGATTTGTTTGCAATTTGTTAATGTAAAATCCGCAGAATGCAATCTATTTTGTGTTACGAGTATTTGCCCCGAAATTGGGCAACTTTATTGGGGTTGAGCAGGGACCAAGGACTCGTGGTGACCGTAAAGTATTACGTTTTATGTGTGATTAACTTTCGGCATGTGGCTCCGACTCGTGCTCGTGCTGTGAGCTGTGGCTTTGTGGCGCTTAAATCATAAAATACGCTTTTATGTTGCATGCCAATCGCCGCGTCATCTGCCATCTGGCGCCAAGAACACCCATGTGTAGTATGTGTGCAGGGGAATTAGCCCTGTTTTCAGCAACTCGGGGATTTATGGCAATGGATTTGAACTGCTAATGGGGCCAAAACGGCCGCAGCGATAAACAAATGATTTTACGACGTCGAAGCTGGTCCAGACCATATAACCGGGCTCCGTCCGTAACCCTTACTTCCCGGACCGTGTGTATCTGCCTTGTCCTATAGTTGGCCGCACGAACAGCTTAACGATTACAAAGTGGCGGCGCGAAAACTGGGCCACCGAGCGTTGGCGTTAAACTGTTGATTACTGCGATGATGGCGGCCCTTGATGCTGCTCCTCCAGTTTACCCCAAACCCAAGCTCCTGACCTGCTGCCTCGCTGTTTGCCCCATACATATTTATCTTCGAGACACGGAGCGGATGCATAAATAAAATTCGGCTGAGAATCACGCAGGTATCCCCCTGTGCATTGGGGTGGACTTTCCGATTTGAAAATATTTAAACTCAAATAACTTATTGTGTTGGAAAAAAGCACACAAATCATTGATATGCGTTACAAGGGAAATATAATAATATGTATAATATAATAATAATAAATATAAATAATATAAATATAACACCTTAACCTTTCGATCTAGGCAGCACACCATCTTTGTTTCATTAAATGTTTTGGCCGTTTGAGCCTTACCCAAAAAAAATGATCTAACAATTTATGCTGTACAAAGAGAACTATGTACTCAGACCTTCGAGTAGGTCATAGATATGACTAAAAATTGATTTTTATGTCACCTATTATGTCAACTTCAAAAATAATTGAACCTTCTTACAAAAACTCGACTTGACTTCTTTTTATTTTGGTCCTTCGAGCCGGTTGGAATAGCTTTGATTCTTGATGTACCCTGCAGTTTCTTTCTTTATAGTTAGGGACTCGGCAAAAAACTGCTAATCACCTGAAAAACAGCTAAAGAAATAATAAACTGGAAACGAATTTAATAGCAAGTTGCTCTTATTGTGTTAATAGATACGATATTTTAACATTATACAAGGAGTGAAAGGACCCCCTCTGCCACAAAAATTAATTAAATAAATAAATTAAAAAATAAATAAATTATTTCCCAAATATTATATTATATATTATAGATAATATATTACAGATATAGATTCTCTACTCATGACAGGAATGTAAAATCGCTGGAATCAGACTTGCCAGTCTCTGTTCACCAGTACTGGCGATATTCCAGGTATCGATTTTCACTCAAAATCTTAGAAGCTCAGCCAGCTAGATTTGAATGTTGATCAAAAAATATAGGCAATCAATTTAGGTTCGCAACCAGGACAAAAACTTTGTACGTGCCAAGGTCCACCCTGCTGGACTGATCCACAGCTCACAAACTCCGTGGTGAAGGTGAGGCATTAAAGCCTTTTCTTTCTGGCTCAATGGTGTGCAGAAAATGGGTCACTAACTGTTACTTATTTATACTAATCACGGCAAATTGCCGCCGAGAACAGCCAGTGGCGAGAGCACTGGGTTTGAGTGCCAAAGTGGCGACGTGGCTGTACGAAGGAGGCCTCCTTTTCAACCCCCTGCGGCATTCCATAGTTGGCCAAGAGGCGAACGCCTTTTATCTGTTCGTGTTACCGCCGTAAATTAGATACCGAATCTTTAGCTGGGCGATCAAAGGTGTGACCATTAGTTTCTAAGAATTAAAGGTATTTTTCCTGGAAATGTATCTGGCCACTTGAGAAAGCACCGGCCTGGGAAAAATACAAAGTTTTTTAAAGCTGCGCATTTTTCTGTAAAACTTAAGCAAATAAATAAAGTGACTGCTAAATAAATTTGTCGAACATTTAATAATCCTACGCCAAGCATCCGTGCTCTCAACATTTCTTTAAAAAACTTTATAAACGCTAAAACTTAGCCGCAATTACAAGTGACGCCAACCAATTGTGAAATTCATTTTGAGACGCCCGCATACATACATATAAGCCAACATACACACCATATACGTGTATAAGGGCTAGGTAGA
>VNJY01004123.1:0-30180 GCA_008042715.1 Drosophila bocki | reverse complement strand
GTCCACAGGATCATCCGATCTAAAAAAATTATACCTCATTCGTTAAAGGATAAGTGTCCCGAGGTAATCAGGAAGCGTTTTTTTTTTTTTTAGTTTTTTTGTGATTTTTTAGGAAATTTGAAAGTCAAAAACCCGATTTTTGACTAAAAAAAAAACGTTATTTCTTAATTTAAAAATATATAAAAATTAAAATTTAAAAAAAGGCCGACGTGAATACCTGAGGAATTAGTTAAAGAATGTGTGTGCCAAATTTCAAATCGATCGGTCCAGTAGTTTTTCTGTAATCGTGTACACCGATTTGAAAAATTGAATTTTTCAGGAGAGCGCTTTAAACTTTGTGATTCCCATGCATTGAACACCAACCGACCTTCGTTCAACTCCGCATAACTTCGTCAATTTTACTCTGATCGATGTAAAACTTGGACACAATATTCTTAAGATGTTAAACTATAAAAATAAAAAATAAAAAAAAATTTACGAAAAAAAAAATTAAATACCTTACCCCCCCCTTAATTGTGGTGATCTCTTCATATTTTATAACTAAAGTCATTGCCTACTTTTAGGCACTAGCAGATTTGTAAAGACATGAAAAAGTAACCTTATTAGACGTTCAAGAGTGTACAACATTTGTTCCTAAAAATAATACAAAGCATACTTGTAGGCAGAGCTCTTACCTGAACAACTGGAAACCTCCATAAGTAAAGCTGCAGTTAAAAACGAAAACAGAACTCCCCGTATGCCTTAATAAATATAGTGCAAAAAAAAAAAAAAAAAAGTTTTTAAAGTAAGCTCTGTTTCTTTTGTTGTTTGTTTTTATTTTGTATACGGTAGTAGTTAGGTAGTAGCATATAAATTTATATAACGTACGATATACATAGTATGTAAAAAAGACATAGCTAGCTTAAATACTTTTGCGTGATGCGAATTGATCGACTCCACCACTCTCTAATCTCAATGAGGGGCGTGTGTGCGTGTGGTGTGTGCGTCTGTGTGTGTGTGTGTGTGTGAAGCGTGTGACTGTGTGTGTGTGTGGATGAGCGCACGGACTTCCTTTGAGAAGCCCATCCTTTGGGACATCCTAGAAGCCCGCCACTCCGCCGCGCTTACGGTAGTCGGCATTCGCATAGATGGCGGTGGCATTTCTGGAAATGGCTGAAACCACCGAACCCTTGGTCTTGCTCACAGGCTTCAGCCGATGGCCCCTTTGGGTAAGGAGCTGCAGCAGCGAGTCCGAAAAGCCCTCTTCCTCGTACTCCAGGACATCGGGCAGTAGTTGATGATAGAAGCGGGGCGCACTCACAGCCGCTCGGAGATCCTCGCCGAACCAAAGCACCTTGGCGGCCACTTCGACCACGGCCGGAATGATCTTGCTGCCGCCCGCTGCTCCAATAACCAGGCGCATGTCTCCGTGCTTATCCGCCAGTAGGATGGGCGATTGCGAGGACATGGGTCTCTTGTGCGGCTCAATGGTATTCGCCGCCGACTTGGGCAATCCAAAGAAGTTGTTCTCCACGGCAAAGTCATTCATGCCATTGTTTAGCACGATGCCCGTGCGGGAGCCAATCAGGCCGGAACCGAAGCTATATAATTGGAATTATATAAATCTATATATATTCTACAAAAGATCAGTGTCAATACATACTAGGAATTAATGGAGCTGGTCACAGAGACAGCGTCACCGTTGGGCGCCAGCACCACCAAATGGGAAGTGCCATCGGGATCCTCATTGGTGCCATACTGAGCGCCATAAGCCTGCGGATCCGGCAGCACGTGAGAGTCATTGATCTTGGCCCTGTTCTGGTCCCCAAACTCCGGACTATTCAGACGACTGACCAGCTCCCGGGCATCGATGAAATGCATGTCGCCCAGCTCCGATCGCTGGGCAAAGGCAAACTTCAGGGCCTCCGCAAAGCGGTGGATGGTACGGGCACGCAGCTCCTCCGTGGCCAGATCCGCTGTGGTGAAGTTATAGCCCTGCAGGATGCTCAGAGTATGGGCCACCAGGGAGCCGGAACTAACCGGAGGCAGGACATACAACGTATCTTCTCCCAGCTCCATTGTAATGGAATTGATCTCATCCGCCTCGTAATACAAAAGATCATCGGCCGTCACAATGCTACCCACATCGCGAAGATCGTCGGCCAGCAGCTTTGCCAGAGTGCCATTGTACAGATCCATGGGTCCATTCTCCGCCAGAAGCTTGTATGTCTCGCAGAGATTTTTCGGTGGCTTGACCATCGTGCCAGCGCTATGCGGCTTGCCCGTCTCCTGGTTCAGATAGATCCTGGAAAGAGAGCAATCAGTGGAACATCTTGAATCCTAGCTCATAAGGATAACTCACTGGTACTGCTCGTGCTCCTTGATGTGCGGCCAGGCAGCATGCAGGGCCCGCTCCATATGCTGCGACACATGGTATCCCTTCTCGCACAGCTCCAGAGACGGTGCCACCAAAGTTGACCAGGGCAATTGGCCAAATCTCTGGTGGGCCACGTGGTAGCCCATCGCCTCCCCGGGCACAGCGATGCTCAGTGGGCCCTTGTAGGACTTCTCTGGCTGCTCGTCAAACATTTCCAGCTCGGCGGCATACGGAGCCACTTCTCTGGCATCGATGGCCGTGGCATGGCGCTCGCTGCGAATGTAAACGTTCATCAGGTGACCGCCACCGATGCCCATGCTCTGGATGGTCAGCAGACCGTTGCAAAGAAGCGCAGCAATGGCCGCATCCACAGCGCTGCCGTTCTTCTGAAGGATGTCACTGGAAAAAGGGATAATTTTTATTTTATGTTTTGATTTTATTGCTTTTATTTCTGTTCAAAATAATAAATTTATTATAACTAAGGAATAATCCCCCACCCATCTCACCGGCCAATCTTGCTGCACTCGAGATTATCGGAGCTGACCGCTCCATGCTGATAGACACCCAGTATCGACTCAAACTCATCGCTCGTATCGATGCGTATCTGATCCGTGATTGCTGCTGTCGAGGCGGCCACACTGGGCAGGGCATCGTCCGCCGGTGTACTGGCCATGGTGGGTAGATTCAGGTTACCAATGTTTCCTGCCCGTTCCTGATCATGATCCTGCTCCTGTTGCTGCTCATCTGTTGAAGTAAATGTTTTAAGTGTGGAACTGGGATTGCTATTTGTTCTGCTTGTTGTTGTTGTGGTTGCTATTGGTGGTGGTGGTGCTGGTGGTGTAGTTGTTGTTGTTGCTATTGTTGTTGTTGTTGTGCTGGTGCTAATTGTTGTTGGTGCAATTGTTGTTGAAGTTTCAATAGTTGCTGCTGCTGCGGCGACTGTTGCTGATGTTGTTGCAATTACTGCTGCTACTGAGGTTGCCTCTGTTGTTGAAGTTGTCGTCGTTGTTGTTGTTGTTGTGCTGTTTCTATTTGGTGTCGATTTTGGCCAGTCTTCGTTGTTGTTGTTGTTGGTATTTAGTGAGTTAGGGTGTAAAGTTTTTGGTTTGGGTTTTGTTCATGTGAATACTTTTTGGTGCCACAATAGAAGAAATTATTTTTGAACTAGATTAAATGCCAGGTGCTTGGTTAAGATGGTACGAGGGCATGCAGAAAAAAAGAAGCATTTTGTGGGGTATGTACTATGTTCGGTCCAAACAAAGGGTCTCGAGAGTCAGTCGTTTCCTTTACTTACATACTATAATATGGTACAAACTTAAAGTCTATCGTTCTACGACAAGTTCTGGTTGGGTTTAGTTGCCATGGGTGAGTGAATTGTTAGCTGGATGTGGTTGCCTTCCTCCAAAAACTGTCAAAACTCACCACTGAAACATAGGCTGATGATCACGTAGCTGATCAGGGCGATTCCAATGAAGCAGATTAGCACGATGGTTAGTTTCTTCATCCAGGCCAGGACATTGGCACGCCTTCGAGGAGTTGAAATTACAGAATTAATATTGTAGCTTTTAATACTTCACTTCTATACTTCGTTAGATTTACAATAAATATATTTAACTTATTTATATATTTTCTTCAAGAATATAAACCGATAAATAGAATATCAATTTATCACACATTTATCGTAAAGTTAAAATATCTATGCAGTATCGATATACCCATATTTTCAGCTTTCCCTAGATGGTAAATTCTAGGTTTTACAACCGCTGCTTCAAGAGCTTTAATTGAACTCGATTTTTATGGCAACAAATTCTCCGCCCCACACTCCATTCAAGGACCCACGTCCTTGCGATGTCATAGCTAATGCCATTTTTATGCTCACATCTGCTCGCGTCGCGCCTCCTCGGCGGCGGCGGTGTCCTGCATAAGCTCGCCCGCATTCTTCTCCTCATCCGAGTCCAGGCCGCCGGCCGACTTGAGTGGAATCTTGTTCATGGCATCCTCGTTGCTTTGGTGCACCATTTTGTAGGCATCAGCTGCGGCTGCTCCACCAGATCCAGTTCCTGCACCTGTTGCTCCCGCACCAGATGTTGACAATGTGCTAGAAATAAAATTACAAGTTTTCAAATGGAAATCAAAATCAATAATCTAATAAATTTCCAACATGGTTAAATTAAATTTTAAAAAAGAAATCAATTTCAACAACGACAGCTCTTCGTCATCGACAACTTTGACGTCAGGATGTGGTTTATGTGCTCGTCCTGCTCCACCGCTCCTTGGGTGGGCGTGTACCCTCTAAATGTCTAAAAATGGGTCAAGCCAGCGTCAACGTCGTCGTTGAAGCCGACAGAGGCAGCGACGTTGACGGCTACGTAGGAAAATGCATTTTCCGCAATCGAGGGAATGGATTTCCTTGTGTTGTGGCGGCCATAAGCATAATTGAGCGTTGTGCCATGTGGTTTTGTGGGTGGCACTTGGACCCGGGGACTGCCCCAGAAGTCATTGCACGCGGGAATTGGGTTAATAGCTGAATGGCGAAGTAACATCGGCCGGAGCAGCACCTTTGCACCCCAATCCTGACCTGGGCCACATGTGTAATTGCTGACGTCGCCACTCGCACACACACACACACACCCTCACTCCCCAGCTGCCCCTTGGATCGGCCACCACTGCACGCTCAGCTGATGACGACTCTTATTCCAGAAGGAAAGCCCCATTTGAGACAGGGTGCTCGATAAGATGTTAAGATATTATTGAGATATGATTTTGAGTTTTACTCGTTTAAAGATACTTTTCCGCTCTAAGGTCCCTTAGAGAGCTTTTCGGAAATAACCATTTGCTCATGCGATATATCTCCATCTCCGTGGCTTCCACGCTTTGCTGGCAATGCACAAGCTATAGGGAAGGCTAGAGGTTTCATAGAAACTGTTCAAATATATGGCCCTATTTTATTTTTCTTTATAGTAAACTCTTTATTGAATTAATTGCACATACCCCCTTATACCAGGGACCGCCCTGTATTTAGCTTTTTACCATCGTTTGCTCTTTTTTGCCTTTTTTTCTTAATAATACTTTGTTATTTTTGTGGCAGACGCGGGCATTCGCGCTATTTTTGGGTCAACTGCATTTAATTTCGTTTCGCTTTCGTTAAGTGGTCGGTGGGCCCGAATAACCAAGAACCACGCGTCCACAATTATGAGGCATTCGGAATGCAATTTGGGTTTACGATCCACCGCCACCTCTTTCGCGGAAAATGGCACATTGAACTGAAAATAGAGTTGCCATGCCATGTCGAAAGTAAATTTAAAGGCACGCAATACAATTCCCAACCATTTTGCCTCATTTTTGTATTGATTGCAAGAACCGGGCCACAGGTGGCGTGTTGGTGATAGGTGCACTTACTAGAATTAAGCAATACCTTCTAAGTTAATTAGCTTTTTATTACAGTTGTACTTTGTCCAGCATTGTAATAAAATTCGCACTTTCAAATACACAATATATAATTTTATACTCTTACAGCTGTTTTCCCCTTTGATTTTAATTTGGCTTTTGGCGCATGCGCAGCGCCTTTGGGCCAAAATGTGATTGAAAATTAAAATTGGAACCGACTGTCGTTAATTGCGTACGTGTTTCGTTTGTTAATTTTATTAATAATCATTTTTAAGCACTATAATGAAATCAAAAAACGGATAGTTTCGCAGGGTGGCCCATAACATTTATGGGCAGTGGTGACCGACAATGATTGCTTTATCGGCATAGGGCACACATGTCCATATATATTTATTTATATATATATGTCCAAATACATGGCTACATACATATGTTTCGATATGTATAATTAACCATTTTACTTGGCAAGGCCTGAGGGTAAAGAGCTAAGATCATTGCCGGAGTCTTTCATCTTCAACCGCCCTTTATCAGGGGTATACCCTATATGGTATAGCAGACTGAAGAATAAAATGTATAATCGAGGATGCAAGTGCAGGAAAGGGAAAAGATATGGGTCAGTTTATACACAGTTACTACAGCAATTAATACACTGGTAAAATAACCAATGGAAAATTTATTTTAAGTAAAAATTAAATGAAATTCAAGACAAAACTAAAGGGATAATCAAGTTTCAGTTTAGTCGTTCGCTCTCTGCCTCATCCAGTCTTTCAATATTCCAACTGCATATTGTTCAAGTATATTTAATATTTATATTTGATCGATTCATTGGCTATACATTTTCGATTTCTGTCCAAATTGAGGGGGCAAGGGCAGTCGCCCATAGATCACGGCTGATCGCGCGTATCCAAGCCCAACCAAATAGTGGCAGCAATCCAATTTGCATTGCGTATAGCAAACGATTCGTTTCGGGGGCCAATTAAGTCAACAATTTCACAAAACACAAATACAAATACAATTAAAATGCACAGAGACGGCCGCAAATAAATCAAAACTCGCCGAGGGCCCAGTCAAGACTATAAGTATGTACTGGCATAATATTAACTCCAGCGAACTGAGAGAGCACTAAAAAAAATGTACAAACTGCAAGGCGTAAAAACTGTTAGTGCCAAAAAATATAGCCTTGTTTCAGAATACAGCAAAGGAATAGTAAAAAACATGTAAAATCTATGTTTTGCACCAAGCAGACCCCCTGGACTGACCCCATTCTCAGCTTTACGAGGACTGAGATGGTCACTATTTTTACTCTGTTTAGTTGTGGGATTTTTCTTGTTTCGAAAAAAAGGTTTTAAAAAATGAAACTGTAAACTACTGTTAGCTATAATATTGAGAAGTTACTTACTTTTAAGTACTCAAAACTGTTGTAAGCAAACCTAGCTAGGTTTATCCTTATAGTTTCATTAGAATTTCAGGGTCTATTAGAGTCAGACTGCTTATAGCCAAGACAATTGACAACCCTTTCCACAAAGCACAAAGATAATCAACTCAGTGACAATTTCGCAGTTCTAGAAGTCCCAGAGAGGGGGTCTTAGGGCGTGGAGAAGTCGGAAGTTCAGAGAGATCAGACCAAGACAAAGATCTGTCATTTAGAGAGATGATCCTACTTTATAGTCCATCCTCTATTCGTTGACATATTTCGCATTTTTCGAATCCAATTCGCGGCAGTGCAAATTGATCTCACCCAAAGTTCAGGGACGCGTCTGCGTCCATCTAAATGCGGGTGCACATCTATATTATATATACTATATATGGGCGTTATAGATAGGCGGACGGCACACAGATATTAGCTGGCATGGCCATATAGTACAGTGCCTTGTTTCATACGCCTTTCCCTCGGCTTTCTTTCGTTGATTAAGTTGTCAGCAATCAGCAAGACAGCGTTTAGCGTCGATTACTGTTAGGCTAAGTGGCCCGATCCCAGATCTGTTGAGCTAACAATTGAGCGGGTTCTTGGGAATTAACTTGATAAAAAGAGAGGAGACAAAAAAAAACATACACAAAATGTGACAAAAAATGTGACAAAAAAATAAGGAGAAAAAAAATAAACAAATAGTGCAGCAAATCTCTGAAGAGTTCATGCGGGACCCTAACTATTGCCCCCAAGATAAGCCAAAAATGTGAGTCTGAACTCGACCTATCTAAGTTTTTTTTATTGTTCATTCATCTCAGTGTTTATCTGGTTGAGTTAGGGGTGATGGTCAGTGTTTTTAGGGCCAATAAAAGAGATAAAAAGAGGTCAAAGTATTTCTGAAACCCCAAGATAAAGTTTGGATTAAATGCCTAAGTTGAACACCTAGGGAAAACATTTTTTTTTTAGTATTAAATACCTCAGAGCTTAGGTTTTTCTTGGAAAATTAGGACATTAAACATAAGAGTTTTTAAGACCACCAACTAAATTAGAATATTATGTATATCAAACTTTGTCAAATGAAGTAATGAATAAAAAGCCTACTAGTTTTTCCTTAAATAAATATGTAATATTATTTAAATTATATATTATATATTATAAAATTTGTTACAACGATTTTTTAGAAACTTTATTTGCAATTTTTAAAGAAATTAATATTAGAAAAACGAAAAAGGAATATTAAGGAAAATAATATTCAGAAAACTAAATAGAAAGACAGACTAACTTAGCAGACTATCCCTGTGTTCTCAAATTTAGAACATAATTACAATATTCTTTACAAGGGTTTGTAGGGTAAACTCACAAGGTATATCAAGGTAAGACCCTAATCCCTCCATTTAAACTTTACTTTAATTTTAATTTGCATATCGAATTACTTTCTTCGCACTTTAAAACTTCATACTCTATTGGTTTTATGGTACTGTGACCATTATTTCATTCGGAGAAATACAATATATCCCAACAGATATGACTTCGTGTAGTAATAGCATTTGATAGCATTTAAAACAAACTGCAATAATCGTAAACATAACATTTATGGCTCCACTTCCTCTTGTTCTGGCTTCTTTCTTTAATAAAAAAAAAAGGGTCTTGGCATTCCGCCTGGAGATAATATTTTCTCAAAGGAAATATTAATCACATTTTTAGCATAAATAAAGTAGGGAAATTTTTATAAAATATAAATAAATATATATATAAATATATAGTATACATTTTTAGTACTAAAATAAATATTGTTATTCCTTGTAATTGAGTTGAAGAGATAACAACTATATTTTTAAATAAAAATAAAAACACTAAAGTCATACTTTATGATTGCTAAGCTGCTGGAATAGATTCACAAATACCTTTAAATATTATTAGTTATTATTTAGGAATATTCCTTGATGTTTAAATACTCAAAAAAAGTTTAAACATTTACTTGAGAACACTTAACTTTCGAAATTATTTAAATAAAAATTTGTACCTTCAAATATGCATAAACAATAATAAAAAAATAAATATTAAATAATGCCTAAATACATTCCTCCTTTCTTATTTTTCCTAATTCTACTCTTTAAAATCTTTATTAATTTTCCCAGCTTTTCTCCAAAAATTGAAAGCATTTTGATTTTCCACACGAAATCTTTTTGCTTTTCAGGAATTTGAGGTAACACCAAGAAATGCACTGAAATAAGTTAAATTTATAATGTCTTTTACACTTAACAAGTGCCTTAGAGTATACACAAAAAAATTTAATTATTTATAAATGACGTATTCACTCGTATCAAGAATTTTGTCAAGTGTATTGGCCTTTAGCAGCAGCCCAAACCACATACAAAATGCAACGCAACAAGTGTTTAGTCTCCAATGTTTTCCTATTTGCGGTGTTTTTATTATTATTATTATTATTTTTTTTATGATGTATTGTATTCTCAATTTTCTATTTTGTATTATTTTTTTATTTCATTTTTGTTTTTAATCGCTTTCTGGTGGCATTTTCGGCGTCTGGCATTTATTTGGCTTTCATTCTTGGGGCTGACGCCTTTGTGTTTCGCTGCTGCTTTCGGTTATTTTTAAATATAATAATTGCAAAATGAAACTGAAAACACACGGAATGGCATGGCGAGAAAAAAAAGAAGAGAAAAAAAAACGCTTGTTGGCCCTAGACTTGGACTTGGACTTGTTGCTCTGCCGCCAACGTTTCCAACATACATATTTATTTTATTTCATTTTCCTTTATTTTATTTCTGCCCGGTTTGTGGACAGTTTTTTTTTTTTTTTTGCTTTTTCAGGTGGGCGGACCTGGCGGATGCCGGCCCAGCTTTAAATTAAATTACAACAAATGCAACACATTTCGATTTTACGATCCTGATACGCACACGCACCACACCAACAACAACAACAGTAAGAAAATTAATTTAAAAATTAAACTTTTGTCACCTTTTTGCTTGATTTGAACTTGTGTTTTTGTGATTTATTTAAATACAAAAAAATAAATACAAAAAAAGGCGCGCGCTTTTTGTAGTTCACAGAAATCACTCGTTATTCGTCGTGGCGTGAGATCTACGCATATATCTACGTGTGTATATAGATATGCGGACTATATATATATATATATATGTGTATATGCCAGAATAAATTCTATAATTTTCAATTATATATTTTTAACTTCTTTTCTTAGCGATTTTTTAGTCGCGTGTCTCGTCTGCGACGTCGTCTGCGTCTGTTGGTCAACTGAATTAAGAACGGCCGCTAACGATGACGATGACGCCGCTGCTGGCGTTGCCGCTGCCGCAGCGCCAGCAGAACCAGTGATGCACAATATTCTGGCTATTTTATAGCTTAAAAATATAACATTTGTCGTCCTTGAACATACATTCTAATACAGTTTTTGAATGATATTTTAAATATAAAAACATTGTTGCTAAGGAAAAAAGGTATGGCTGTTTTCCGTTTTTAAACATTTTGTAAAACAGAAAATTTGTTATTGTTTTAAAACTTTGATTTTAATATTCACTTTGAATAAAATTGTCTCTAATTCTTGTGTATTTATATATGTAAAAAGAAATAACAGCATCGCTTTTGTCCTCCGAGGGGATATTAAAAATTTAATATACCAAATAGCTGTGTTATTTAAATATATGTACTTCTAAACTTTGTTTTACATATACAACAATCTGAAAACGTTTTTAGAATGGAAAATAAAATAATAATAATAAAATAATTTGAAAACTTGAAGGAAATTTATAAAAAAAAAAATAAAACATCCTGAAGAACTTTATTTAAAACGTGCTTTCAAGTCTTGAGTTACGAATTACCCACAACCCTTAAATGTATTTATAACTTTTAACTTATTTAATTTAAATTCATTTTTTGAAATGTAACTCACAAATATAGGCCAAGCTTTTGGAAGACAGTTTTGTTCTTTTATTGCTTTTACTTATTAAATTATTTGTATTTATCTTTTATCACATCCTTTTATCTATATTATTATATTAAATAAATATTTCTATTATTATAAAATAGCTTTAATTTTGGACATCTCTGACTTCGACTGCTGCTCGTCTAGCCGAGTGGGCAGCAAAAAACTGCGTCTCTGCCGCTGCACAGCTGCTGTTGCTCTGGTTGTTGCTTTTTGCCATTTTTTTTTTAGTTTTTTTTGTTGCTTCTTTTTAAAATATTATTGTTGTTGCTGGGGGCTGGCTTTATGCCGCTGCAGTGCAAATTGTTGCTGCGTCGGTGCGGAAATCACAAAAAATTAGAAGACCCCGATGGCACACAGCTCCCGTGATTGTCATCACTCTGGATTTTAGTAGTGCGAGCTTTTGATTATTTCTGTGTTGTGATTTTTTTCTTTTTTATTATACCATGAAGAATGGGGTGGGTTGAGGGGGCCTGGCCACCACCCACCCGCCGGCGGGGCCATTAAGAGCAATTTGTTGACAGTGACACACAAAAATGGACACACAAAGCGACGCGACCAGGCTCAAGCAAAACAAACAAAAACCCGAACCCAACCAGTAAAGCAAAAAAAAAAAAGAATAGTTATGATAACATGGACGGGGAAAATCGGAAAATGTGAGACAATTCCTTATGACATCATCAAATCACTTTAATTGCAATTCTTTAAGGAGCAAGGATACTCTATCCCAACCAGTTACCTTCTGCACTTGGCACCTTTGATTTATGGCATTTCTCTATTTATCCTGTTTATTTAAAAAGACTTTCTTTCTTTCCTTGGGATCTGTGGCTCTTTGATTCGTTTCATTCAGTTTCCATTGAGAATCGTCGGATGTCTGGCTGTGAGAGTTATTGGAATTGTGGTTCTCTTTGGATCGAAACAGGTGGAAATAAAATGATAGTAAGCACGCCAAGGTGGGAGTATAGCTGAGGGTTGGAAAATAGGTAAAGGCATTATTTGTTCTTTATCAAAACCTAATCAAAGATGTAAGTATAGTTTAAATTTTTATGAAATTAAATAGAATGTAGAGAGAGTCCTTGTTTGCTCTTTCTAAGCAGAGGTAGGACAGAGAACTTGGGCAAT
Source organism: Drosophila bocki (assembly GCA_008042715.1). Lineage (NCBI taxonomy): Eukaryota > Metazoa > Arthropoda > Insecta > Diptera > Drosophilidae > Drosophila > Drosophila bocki. Next base: position 17,946 of record VNJY01004123.1, on the reverse strand, counting down.
ACTCGAATTTAATAGTAATCAAAGTCTAACTTAATCAAATCCTGGATATTTATTGGAAATTATTTCTGCATTAATCTGTAAAATAGTCCTAGCAATTTGACCACAATTGTTAGCCTGATTGTTGCCATGTTTGTGTTTGTTTGTCTGGCCATCGCTTGGCCATCAGCTCCACACATCCGCTGGGCATGTGTATAGTTTTTATTATTCTTGCTCTATGTGTATACATTTGCTTTTTGTTTCCATATGAATATATATATATATATATATATTTTTATGCGCGATGATGTGTGTCTTTGTGGGGGCACGCAGATTTCCGCTGCAGTTTGACATCTGCCAGTTTCCACTTGTCTATGATAAGCAGGCAAAGCAAAAGGAGGATGGTCATGAGAGCATGTCAATTGCACAAAGATACATGTGCAACGTAGTACATGTTCTATACATATATGTGCATAGATAGTTATAGTCGCGATGTCGTGCTGTTAAAGCATGCAATTTGCCACAGTAGCCGGGGAGCTTAAGGAAAAGCAGAAGCGCACACATACAAAAGCACGACCAGCACCGACGAACAAAAAAAAATTAAAATGTGTGTCAACAAATTGCACAAATTATCAGCAGTTGAGCGCAGAGTTGTTATACTTGAAAAAAAAATAAATCAAAACTTTGAATAGAGGATATTATTTGCTTTAAAATATAAAACGAAATGGTATATATCCAAAAAGTAAGTAAAAGACCCAAGAAAAACCCTAGCAAAGGTTTTGAAACCCATTTAAAGTGCGCTTAAAGGTATGCTATAATATGTTGAAATAGCCAATTTGCTTTATTTTACATTTAAATATTTTTTAGCATCATTTTGGGCATTTTTAAAGGGTTTTAAAGCTGTTTTTAATATATATTTAATTCTAAAAAATATACGTTTTTTTATTATTATGTATTATTATTAGAAAAATATTTCTAATATTTACAACAGTATTTAACACACTAAAATAACAGGTGCTACAAATTTGAAATATGTTTTTTATTTAAAAAGTTATTTTTATTTAATATGTAATCAGCTCAAAATTCTTCACAGTGTAACTTGTTAAATCTCGCTCAGCTGGAGAGCAACACCGACAGCGAGGGCTTCACTGTACTTGAAACACATGCTGGTGGGCGGAGTGGGCGACATCACAGCAATCAATCCGCATGACAATGGGCTAATTACGGCGAATCCATCACGAGGGATCGACCCAGCAGCCTCAGCCCCCAATGGGCAGCCGTCGAATTAAAAGTTTAAACAAAAAATTAAATCTCAACACTTGACCCTGCTGCCTCGGGGTATTTGCTTTTTGGGCATTCCACTTAATCATTGATTTGCATACTAATTCAGAGCTACTGGGAACAGATAATGCGTGGGGGGCCTTATAGTTTATGAATGGTGGAAAAATATAGAAGGAAATCGAAATCGAAAAAAATTAAGGGATATATATATGTATTGAAGAAATTAAAGATGATATGTTTCAGAATGTTTATTGTTTTTTTTTTTTTGAAAAATTAAAATTGGTAAGCATCATACCAAAATCAAAAGAAAATAGTAAATTACTTTAAAAACGTACACATTTTAATAAAAAAATTTTTATAAACCTTTTTAGTTGGGTAAAGTAAGCAATTGTAAGTAAAGTAAGCAAATGAAACCATTGTATGCATCTAAAAATATAACCAATTGGAATGCCGGGAGTTTCCTCGTTTATTATTATATTCATATGCATATAGTATTGTATCTGTAAAATTACTATCCAAAATGGTCACAAGCCGAGCCCAAATTAAATAAATGATTTTTATTTTTAGGTGCGAATGCATCTGATTTAAAAGGGGGAAACAAAAATAAAACACATCCATCATTTGCAATTTTTTTTTTTAATATTCTTTTTTGATTTTTAAGCGTTGGCGCAACGCCTATGCGAAATGACGTCACTAAATGTATTTAACCAGCTGCCCTTGACTTGATCTTGCCTCGTAGAAATCGAGTTTAAGCATAGTATTCTATGCATTTTTATAGCTTACACTAAGAAAAGCATAAATAATAATCATAGATTTCTTTTTTTTTTTAATATTAAAACTTCACTTGACCAAGTAAAAATTTTAAAAATATATTTATAAAATCTCTACTTAAATAATATATAGTTTAAGATATAAGATACATTTATCAATCCATTAATTATAGGATTAGCTTAGTGTAAACAACAAATAACTTTAAAATAAATTTTATACAAGAGCTATATTTTTTTATTGATCCAAAAGATACAAATATATATCCTATAACCTGTCCAAGTATCAAGATCACTCTTACATTCTCTAGAATTCTAGTCTCGTTAATACTATAAAATCGTCATGGATTTTCCCAATTTGTTTTTGCCACCTTTTTGGAAAATCGCTGAAGGAAGCCAGAAGAAAAGGGTGAAGAACCTGGCGGGCCCATTAATTGGTCGGAAAAATTTATTTAGCGCATCGCTCTTTGTGGTATTTTCTGTTTTTGTTTTCTCTGTGGTGTGTGCGGGTGTGTGTTTTGAAGTGCTCCACATTTTGCTGTTCTGCTCTTTCATGTGGCACGACCCCCGGCCACGCCTCCTGCCCAGGCCCCCGCCCCCCTCCAATCATCCTGCAAACTATTTTCAGTTCGTCTGACACACATCGGAGCTGCGGCAGGAAAAGTGGTGAAAACGCGGGGTGAGTAATTGTTTACATTGCGCTTCTTGTGAGCTACTTTACGACCCCCATCTCCATACCCCATACCCCATTTTCCAAAAAAAATACAAAAAGAAAACAATAATTTCACTTGTTGGTTCTTTCCTAGCCTCGCGTTTCCTTTGTTTGATGGATTGTTTTGCGGTCCACAGAGATCCACGGAACTAGAAGTTCTCCAGTGGAAATCCAAGTACACTTGGCTTAAAAAAAGGGAAATGGAAAATGAGGGGCAACAGTACAAATATTTGCTCGCATGTAAATGTAAACAAATCCAAAACGATTTGATCTTTGATTACCTTGAATTCCCTCAAACGCTTTTGCACAGATATAAACATTTCTGATTTCGAAGACGGAACATTAAGTTTCCTTTAGATTTAAAAATTAAATTTGAATCTTGTTTGTTTCCAAATGAATGAGTTGAAAACTACAATGTGAATTTATCTGTTTTATTTATACACTTTCAGCACCTTCTCTTAGTGAGTACTGAAGGATATATAATAAATTTCCCATCTAACCTTGAATCGGTTTAGGGAAAATAATTAATTGAAATGAATTAGCAATCGATTAAAAATTTCACATATTTCATATGTACGTACATCTATTTATGTATCCCTTTATAAGCTATACAAAAATATTTTTAAATTTAAATCAAGGGAATACCCAGAGCGTTTTAAAGTGTGCTTATTTGGGTGACCAGTGCACTTTTGTGAGAGCTAAAACGGTATCGATGATAGTACCGATATTTTCGATTATCCTTTTTAAATCCTTTTTTGCCCATAAAGCTTCTAAGGGAGATTTCTCTCCAGCAGATCGGTCACTCTAATTTATTGTGACTTTTTAGATTCAGCAACTTACTTTCAGTTGTCGCCTTGCAGTTGAGCTGCATGTGTCTTTGTTTTTGAATTTATTTTAATATATTTATTTTTTAGTTGGTTTTTTTTTTAATTTATTTTCTTTATTTGTATTTTTTTAATTTTATTTATTTTTATCTAGTTTAAAAATTGCCCGTATATGTTCAGTCTCTCCACCTTTCTTTTCGTGACTTCTTTAATTTTTTATTTTAATTATTCCTTGATTTGAAAACCCTTAAATATATGTGTTTGGTCTTACATCCTTTTCTTTTCTTTTTAAATTTTATATTTTCCTATTTATTTATATTTTTAAATTTTTACAAATAAACACCAAACACCCCAAAATCTAGCACCGATCCTTGTATTTCTTGTAAAAATCATTAATGCTATTTATTTACTACAAAATATGTGTAAAGTGTTGACAAATATTCCAAATATTGGTAAAATATTGCCATAAGCTAATCTTTAATTGAGAAGTGACCTCCGGTGAACTTACGATTGCAGTGTTGAGAGGTTCGTGGCCGAGGCACCGACGCCGCATGCCGTGGAATGCATTCTGCTACTTTTGCCGATTTTATTGTACCCAGAGGGGATTTATGGAGCTCACAGCACCACCTTCTTCCTGCAACTAGTATGTTATATCCACGGAGCAGAAGTGTTCGTTGCGTTCAAATTGGAAACGTTTATGCCGCTGCACGCACCGCAAAAAATTTCAAAAAAAAATAAACAATGAGGAAAAATAGAAACACGGAGCGGAAAAGGGAATTTAGTGCAATGCAAGTGATTTTAATGGAGCTTGTCTTGGACTTGGTTATGGCTCTTGATTTCGATTTGGGCTTGGATTTCGGTTTAGATCTAACTCGGTTGCTTGTCGGAGGTGGCGGCTGCTTGTGGCTCATAGCATGTTGCTGACGCGGCGGTGGCGGTGGCATTCGCGACGTTCAATTTCTGACTGAATTCACACTTTCCGCCGGAGATTCAGTCCGTAAATGCTGCGGCAGCGCAGCAGCCGTGACGCCAGCGCCGCAGTCGCCAACAGAGTCCCGCCTCTGGCATTACTGTGCCGTGCCCATTCCCATATCCATTCCCATTCCATGCCACCTCATAGATATAGCCGCATCTACATATATACAAATCCGTATCCGAATCCAAGTCCACCCACGTGGACCGGCCAATTGTTGCTGCTGTGCCGCGCGCTGTTGCTATAATTGTTGTTGTCTTAGCCTAAACATTCGAGCAATCCCAATCCCGAGTACAGTGCAAGGCGAAAGTGTAAGGTGGCAAGGATAAATGGAACTCTTGAGAAAATTCTTAGAGTTCTGTGAAATTAATTATATAAATTATTGAAAATACTCTGTAAAAATATTATTTATTTAATATTTATTAAATAAATACAATTTTTAAATATTAAAATATCAATATAAAATATTAAAATATTACAAAAAGTGTACAAAAAAAAGCAATATTTAATTAATAAATTAAGTTAATAAATGACTTATAATAATACGTCTTAATTATTATTTTCAAATATTTTAGGGAAGATTTTCACATCCGTATAAATGTTTATTTTCTTGTTAATTTTCTAATTCCAAACTGTACTATCTAAACATTATACACCTCAGTGTGTATAGGTGTAGGTGTGCAATGCATGTCATTGTTTTTTTATATTTTTTTAACGCATTTAAAAGACTCGAAGCACTGAAGCTGAAGACCTACACGGCGTATGAGCAACGTGGCAAGCCATTAATCACACAAACTCAAAGCAAAAACTAAGCAAAATCGAGAGTTGTGCAGAAATTGAAATATCGCTGGTAATATACCTTAAAAACAATATGGAAACAATTCGGAAACAACAACAACAAGTTCGAAATCAGTGCAATAGATAGTTTTTTTTTTTTTTAGATTCCCTGAACTGGCGGACGGACACATGTTGTGGGTTAGTTTTTGTGGTGGAGCCTCTGATAAATCAAATGAATCATCTGATTCTGGATATCCATAAAAATTGAGGGAGAGATTATAATGTTATAAATGTATATCTAAAAATTATATAAAACGTATTTTATAAGCAAGTAAAAATTCAATTTTTTTAGTTTAATATTAAATATAGAAAATAAATACCCAGGCCACCTCTTTGCCTCCCCTCTCCCGCCTTTCCGCTTAATACTTTACCTATAAACAATACAACACTTGTTTGTTTACAAACCCCCAAAAGAAAAATCCAAAATCGACAAAAATAAAAAAGGAAAGCGGAAAACTGAAGGCCCCGAATGGAAAAAAAGAATAGAAAATTCAAGCGCTATATGAGATATTCCAGCTGGCCGTGTAATAAAGATCTTTCCATGTGCGCGGGGTTTACCACAACCAAAAAAAAAAGAAGAAGCTAAGCATAACTATTTTGGGAAAATCGAGTGAAAAAAAAGTGAGGAGGAGTCGGAAAATGAGGCACTTATGTACTTAGGGCGATGTGAGATGTGAAGTCGAGACACTCGGCCACTTGACATTGATGGGCGAGGATTTCTCGATGGGGATCCACCGTCCACAGAGTACATAATTCGAGTGGTGTCACCCGGATCCGGATCCACACCCTGCCGCCACCCATATGGTATATGGATGGCATTCCTCGAAGCAGCTCGTAAAAATCCATCCCACAGATATTGAGCCCAAGAAGTGACATCAGCCCACAAAATGTGGTTGTTGCTTCGAGTTTCGTTGGCCGAAAAGTTCGGTACAAAGTTTGGCCAATACCAAAATTGTCTCTCAATTAATTTTCAATTGGCACACACACAATACGCCATAAGCGAAACGAGGGCAAGTGGATAATGGTCAAGTTGAATTTCAAATGCCCTAAAGGAAAAGGAATATATATAAATATAATCTTAAAATTAAAGGAGTTTGATAAATATGTATAAGATGCTATAAGATCCTGTATTATTTTTCTAAATTAAGATATAAATATGTTAAGATTTATTTAAAAAATAATTAAAACATTTTGTAAATTAATAAAAAAAAATATTAACTTCAGGTTAAAAATTGATCAGTATAGTTTTAGTTCTCCAATTGAGATTATATCATATATTATATATATTTATATATAAATATTTATATATTAAATGAGAAAGAACCCACAAAATTGGCACCGCAACCAAGAGACTTTTTTCACACTTTAAGGGTATATCCGGAGAAACCGAGTAAGGCATCAATTAAAATTGGAGTCGCGTGGCGATTAGCGCCATTATCCCATATCCGCAATCGCAGTGGGCGTAGTCAGTGTTTCCGGTGCACTGTGCCACTGTTACGCCCCTTTTATTTCACCCCCCTTCCTATAACACAGAAAGAAACAATGAAACAAACTTAAGAACTAGCTAAGTTTGAAATAAAAATAGAAACGTTTAACATAAAATATATTTAAGTTTGTATAATGTTTATTAATGAAATATCAAATTAATGGTTCAAGACTTGGCTAATAAGGTAAGACCAAGTGCGAGGGAGATAGATGGTTTTGACTGTATTGTTTAATACATAGTTTTCATGTTTATAATCAGATATTACTATAGTTTTAGGAGTATGTCCGCTTAAGTATTTACATCATTTACTACAATATCTACTACTATCATCTACAGCATTCTATATTATAGCTTGTTTAATATTTATTTTTAATTTTAGGGTGATTTAAGTTTGAAAAAAGCCTACATATTTAAAATAAAAATTTTGGTACCACATTGGTAGCTCTAGTTTTCACAGTCTATGTTATCAGTTAATGGACAAACCTAGCTAAATCGACTCTTCTGTTGATGCTGATAAAGAATATACATATATAAGGGGATCAGAATTTCCTTTATAGTATTTTTAGTGGGCATTCCCTATAAAAAAGTTCTTCTATTACAATTTTTCTTATAAATAATAATATATTAGAAAAGTATGCTACATAATTTTTTTCAGTGTCCTCTAAAGTTACACCGCCAACGGATTTTTGAGTTCATTGACCTATTTTTCTTCCTTTTTCCGTTTATTTATTGTTGTATCGATGTTATTTTCTCCTAGACCATTTTTTCGGGTCGTATACCTTGGGCTATGCAACAAAAACAACAAGCAAGAAAGGAAGCTAGCTTCGGGAAGCCAAAGTTTGTATACCCTTAAATCGAATTGGAACTCAATCATAACTAAGGCAAAAATTCACTAATTTATCCTTTTTAACCAGTGCTTTTTATTCTTACTTATTTGTGACATCTAAGATTGTTATTTAATATACCAAATTATATTTATGATATGTATTTCATTTATTTGTTATATATTCTAATTGATTCCAGGTGCTCTTTCAGTGTCGTAGATCCAGCTAAAATTAATTTTCATTCATATTTTTAAATTCAGAAATTATATTCCAATTATTCCAAGTAGGGATAGACGGGTGGCTCCACATCCCCTTGGTTCACGGGCCGAACTTGCAGCGTCTGCCACAGACTCCTCTTCTTCGGCTCCGGTTTTCCCGGCTTCTTCTTTCGACGCATCTCCAGGTCACTGTAAGCGGGCGGCGGATTCTGGAGGAGAGTTCCTCGCTGGCGACGCAAAATTCTACGAACGGGAGCCCGGACAGGAGTCAGCCAGTGCAACTGCTCCAAACGGCGATGGTGTCGCTGCCGGAGAGTCCGAGAGGCGCAATACGGCCGTACAGTGATATAGTATACAATCTCGATCACGGAGAAGATGCTGAAGCCCATGAAGAGGCCCAGCAGGCCACCGGTATTCGCTGGAATGGGTGAAAATAATCATAGTTTTCTTATGTTAAATATGGAAAAATAAATATATATACATTTAATCCTTATAAACTCACACAAAAACTCGGTGAAGCCAAACATCTCGGACTTGGTGGTGCTGCGGAATATGTTGCTCATATAGTAGAAATGCAGAATGGACATCTCGCTGGCATTGCTATATGGCCCGTGAAAGAGATAGTCTGGCAGATTCTCGCCCGCCTGAAAGCGAGGATCAGTGACAATCGAGGCCGTTGAAAGGGTGGCCTTATAAGTGAGTTCGAAGCAGCCCGGCCAGCAGCTCTCGCAGGAGAGATTTGTCATCGAGGACTCGATCTCCGTCTGGACGCGGTCCGTACAGGCATTGTCGTTGGGTCCGCACACCCTGGCCATCGGATCGATCCGGGGTAGATAGTACAGGACACAGCTGCACTCGCGGAGCAGCAGCGTCGCCTCGCACTCCAACTCGCAGTTCTTGCGGGAGTAAGTCCGGTAGTAGGCCAAGTCGTTCTCATCCGAGAACAGGCAGCGCCGCACCGATTTCTTTATAGATCTTATGGTGGGCAGAGCGTCCTCATAAACCGGTTCGATGGGTATTCGCGCCTCCCGGCCGGCGGTCACCACGAAACCGTAATTACTGACCTTCGGCAGCTCGGCGGGATTGTGAACGAGCACCTTGAAGCCCACACTCATGGACTTGGTGCAATAGTACTCCGCTATGGAGGCGTTTAGGACAACGGTGAGTCCCATCCTGATGCCAGTGCCGCCCGAAGTTCGGGGGTAATAGAACTCTGGCAGCTTGCGGGCATAACCCTTCTCCGGAGTCCAATCGATGGGCTCGTATCGCATATTCGGCTGAGCCGGCTCCCAGCGCACGTCGTCGCTGTAATTTCGAATCAGATAGGAGGGATCCAGAGCATTGAAGTTGCAGCAGAGACCATCGTCCGTCAGTATGGAGTTAAAGAGCAGGGAGCACTCCTCTTCCCGCGACCCAAAGCTGCAATACAGCAGCATCTTCTCGCAAGGCTGAGCCACCTCCACCAGGATCGCCTTGAAGTATTTCCAAGTGCCAATATACGAGATGGTGGTGTCTGCGCCCTGGTCGCACAGACCCATCAGAAGCGAGAAATTGGTGCTAGAGCGGGAAATGCGATCCACCTTGCTGAGCAGCGCCTGGTTCAGATTGCAGATGGTGATTGCCGGAAAGGGCATATTGCTCGTGAGCTTCTGCTTGGCACTCGTCGAAATTATTATCGGCGAGGCGCTCCACTTTACGTACACGTTGGAGATGAAAAAACCGGACAGGATCACGACCAGAACGAAGGCGATACCGAAAAATACTCTGCGAAATAGGATATAAAATGATTTATTTAAAATTTAGAAGAAAATAGACATGACAGTGATATGTATGGCTAAATCGTCTTGCCTGGCGATACAAAAGAAGAAATACTTAACGAAAACGAAACCCACCTTTCCGGAATCGTAATGCTCTCCTCGGCTATGTACTTCAATCCATGGAGCGTGCTGTTCTTCAGGTAATAGACCACACTCCTCTTAATGGCTGCACAGCTACAAATGGAGCTTTCATCGTCCTCCGATCCGGAATCCTTCTTCTTGCCCCTGGAGGCGGCACTGTGGCGCACCCTGCTGTCCGTCAACGTCTTCATGATGCACTGAATCTGGACAGCTGTGGCTCGGCGGCATTTATAGGTCAGTGCGGCAATTGCATTTGGGCCATCAGCTCTAATCATATTGACCCAGGGAAAACAAGGTACGTCGCCCATTTGCGGTGATAACTACCAAATTGATTTTAGTCCTGGACGGAGTGGAGGAGGGAGGTGCTCAAGAGTGTTGACTGCAATCCGCAAATGTCGCAAATCAACGCAATCCAAAGGCACGGCAATAAAATACGAAAGCACCGAGCAGAAGCATAAACAAACTTTACACCTGAAAGCAAACAAGGATGCATGCATCCTTGCTTTAAAATGAAATGAAAATCGAAAAACGTTGATTCAGGTTTTGCAAAATTCAGGTTTAATGGTCACTTTTCGTGTGGGCCCAGTGAGTACTTCATGGATAATCTCATTCAACTAAAGGCATTCAAAGCCGTATATTCATTCAAGGTCTTTCATTCATGCCCGCTCCCACTTATCTTACTATAGTTATAATAGCTAAAAAAATATATATACATAATAATATATAATATATACATAATACTTATGTTTAAAAATATTTCATATTTGTGATAATCCATTATATTTACACATTAGAATCTTCTTTTTACTTAAAATCAAGTCTTCTACTATCCTTCCAGAGATAAAACCACCCCTAGTTTGGATTAAACTGAAAGAAATCCACGTTGAGATCCAGAATGGCCTCTGTATTGGGCGTTTCCTTCATGGTTAGCGCCTCCACAGCATTATCGCTGGCATGATCGTAGCCATGGTTAACAGTTGGCGCGGCAGCGGCTACCGGCGGCTGCATGAGATCGCTGACATTCCGCAGAAGGCTCTCCTCCGATGGCGGCAGAAGCTTGCCGCCCGCCGACAAATTCAGACGCTGGGCAGCCTCATCGGTCAGTGTGTCGTCCAGCGACATGCTCAGACCGGCATAGTCCACCAGGTTACGAGCACGGCCACTGCCAGCAGCCAAAGCGGTTCCCTCCGGTTCCGGTGTGGGTGCCTGCGGCGATTCCATGGCGGACATATCCAAGGCATACTGACCCTCGGGTATGCCCAGGACGCGCGCTATTCTGGCATTCACAAAGTGCAGGCCCGACGTATTCCGGATGAGCCGTTGGCTGCGCAGCTGCAGCTGCTCCACAAAGTCGTTCAGTTCGCTCAGAAAGAGATCGGCACGCTGCTCCTCGCTGAGGTCCGAGTGCCTCTGAAGCTGGGCGGTCAGGAGGCCAAAAAGCGAGGGCGTGGAGGTGGCAGGTGGCGGCGAGTGCATGTGCTCCGGGAACTTGACAAAGTGCCGCTGCATGCGTCGGCCCAAGAATATCTTACCGCAGCCCGGGCAGATGGCGTTCTTGGGCACAGTTCGTGGCGTGGGCGCAGTAGCAGCTTCCTGACCAGCGTTACTTTTGGGAGCTGGCATTGGTGCCCGGTAGTCCTTGTCCCTTAGATCGGCCACTAGCATCTCCAGCAGTTGGGCGGAAGTGGGCTCCACAGCCTGCCCATTGGTGACGGGAGCGGGCTGTGGCATGGAACCCCTTACCTGGCGACCTGACCGAGTGCGATGTATGTCGGGAGCAGACTTGTCCTCCACTGGCAGCGGCGGCTTCTTCGCCAGCGGAGCTGTGGAAGCCGCTGAAGCGCCGGCTCTTTTCAGGGGTCTTCCTACCTTGGGAGGCGGGTTTTGCTGCCGCTTGACCGCCGCTGAGCGCATGCCCATGCCCACGGGATCCAGGCAGCGGTAGATGGTCATCTGCTGAGTCACTGCGTCCGTGCGGATAACCTCGTTGCGTTTCCTGCATCCAATAAACAAGTTAAATATGGTTCTTACAAGCGTCACAGCAATATTACCGATCGATGACTATGTGATCATCTTTGGACAGTCTGTGCAGGCTGCAGGCCAACTGGGACAGCGAATCTTGCTGCGCATTGTCGCTGGCACAGTTGTCAAGGATCTTCGGCTGTTCATCCTGTAAATTCCCCGACTCTGCCGGCAGCTTCTTTAACTCGGAACCGGCTAGGACCAAGGGAGCCGCTAGGTGTTGCTCATCTTGAAGAGCAACAAACACGTCCATCTGGGCAATAGGCTGTTTCCATTTGGTCAAACCCCCCAGTCACGTTTCCCTGGTCCGGGAAGAGGCGAAAATGAAAGAAATTGTGCAGTTTGTACGGTTTGTGCGCGAGCAGTGTGGCCTTATCTTGGCAAAAGTACTTGTGTCATCGCTAAGCCAGCAGATTCATTTTTCCCATCACCGGCACTCAGCAATCGATTGTGCCGGCAGGAGAGAACCTATCGGGATATCGATACTCGATATTTCTGTAATATTTACAAAAAATATCTGATGTATGCGATACTTTTCCCAATACATAGTATCGATAAAAAGTTGGCAGCATTTTCTTTCTTTTTTTCTCAATAAAAAAATGTAAATTGTTCAGCCCCAGCAAGTGAAATTGAAAAGAAAAGCAATATATACGTGTGATTCGCACCTGAACTGTGCTGGCATTCCGCTGCTGGATGTCCAGGCTATGCCGCCTTTGCCGCCCAGCCCTCTCGACCTTGCGCGAAGCCCCGCGATGGCCTCCCTACATTCCAGTTGGCGTTTTGGCAAGCGAAGCAAATTTCAATTACGCATCAAAGGTAATGTAACGAATATAAATTAACATTGAGCATAGCGTCGGCAGCCGAAGGGCACTGGGAAACGCTGTTCACTGTACACACATAATTTCTGCCCTTGCCCAGCAGCTGTGGTGTTGTTATTCCCATTTCCCTCTCTATTCTCGGTTTGTTGTTGTTGGGGGCACTTACATATTCAATAACTGCAGCAATAATCGTAAATATGTATGGATGTACATACATACATTGCATTTGTTGACATTGATGTTAAATGCAGCAGCAGAAGCGGCCACTGTTAAGTGGTATGCGCATAACGGTGCCCATGGCTCTGTGTGAAGAGCATAACAGCTTTTCACCTGAAAGTTGATACGGTGTATATTTACTTTTTAACATATGTAGCTACATATGTATGTATATTTATTTTGGTTGTGTTTTTGTTATTCCTGCAGCTGTTGTTTTTGCCATTTGACCAAATTCTTTTGCTTCATATTGACCGACTATTTATAGACGATCGCCAGCAGCAAACTACAATACAACAACAAGCCAGCAGCATAGAGAGCAGCAGCAAAACGATGACACAGCAGAAACAAAAACAACACCGACAACAGACAACACATGATGCAACTTGATAAGGTGGTCTCACATGTGCAGATCTCTCTTCGCAATAGCAATACCGCTCTCCTTAAGAGAGAATGCTTGTGATGAGACCACCTTACACATATTTAACTACAAACATCATAGGACAACAGAAACGAAAAGAGATTAATCATGATGCAACTTGACAAGGTGCTCATCAGCTGTCTCCAAATAAGAGCAGTTGTGGCTTTAACGTGATCGCTTTCCAATCCTTTTGGGGCAAACATACAATACTGCTCTGTTAATAGTTTTATGTAACAAATATTAACTTTTTTATTAATTAAGTCACGGACTTTCCAAGTAAATTGAACTTATTCTCGTTTCGCATTTATTCATTGCAGTTTCTCAGGATCCAGAGGACTGCTACCGCCAGGATCCAACGCGATCAGCCGCGGAGAATGCCTTCGATATATACTCGATGCTCTGCTTGGAGGAGACGCGGGATACTAAGCGCCTCTTCCTGCTCAACGCCCTGGCCTCGCTCTGCCTGGGGGCCCGGAAGGGGTCGCATCATAGCAACATACGCTTCAGCACTGAGGAACTGCTTTACTGGTGCGAATATTAATTTTCCAATTCTAATCCTAATTACATTCCTTCGCTTTTTGTGGCTTTGCAGTCTCAGTGCCTCACTGGTGCACACCTTTACCCAGGTGCGCGCAGCGGCTCTGAGGACCATCCGCTACGCCATCAACACGTCCAACGACATCAAGGTGTTTAACGCCCTGCAGCTGCAGCATTTGGTCTGTCGCTCCATCGATCTGATGCTGAAGAACGACGATGAGCGTGTCCAGGCGCTGAAGCTGGTGCGCAAGATGCTGGCCATTGCACCGGAAGATATCAGTCCGGTGGTGGTGCGCTGCCTCGTCTCGCTGGCCGACAGTGGCATCGATGAGAATGACAATCTGCTGCGCGCCTGCCTGGCCACGCTCGCCGAGTTTGCCGTGCTCAATCCGGCGCTTCTGATCGTATGCGGCGGCGTTACATCCATCACACGGAACGTCCTCGAATGCCACAATCCCCGGATAGCCGAGAGCCTGTGTGGTGTGCTGCTCTACCTGCTCGAGTGGCCGCAGACGCGGAATATTTGCGGAGTGCGGCTCGACTGTCTGGCGGCCCCATATTGCGACTTCACCTACCGGCTTGGTATCATGGATAAAAACAAGTGAGTCTCTCAGGGCTAGGATTAGGAAAAAGACTGTGCTAACTATGATTCTCACTTGCAGAGATGCGCGCGAACTTCGCTATACAAGCTGTCGCCTGGCTCTGCTCTCCGTGCTGCGCAGCTGGACAGGCACCCTAGAATTCTGTGATCCCAGCAAACCCTCAGGTCTCAAGGCAATAGTCGATGCCCTATATTTAAATCAAATCGAAGTCAGAGTGAGTTGACCCGCCTCCAAGTGTTTCTTCACTCTATTGATTGCCTACATTCCCCTATAGAAAGCAATATTGGATTTGCTGTACGAGCTGCTCTCGCTGCCGCAGCCCACCTGGACGGATGACTATGCGGTGGCCCTGCAGGCTGTGGACCCCTCGGACTTCCAGGCCACGTGGCTGCTGAGCAACGGCTTTGTATCCGCCGAAGGTCGCTCCATTTTGCCAACGCTGGCGGCCAGAGCGCCGAATGTGGTGGACCAGCATCTGGCACTGATGCTTTACTGTTTCCTGGAAACGGGACTGCTCAACGCACTCGTTGAGGTCGCCGTGGGCAGCGACCAGTTCGTCTCGGTGCAGGCCACGGTGCTGATTGGCAAGATACTGCAGCTGATGCACACACACCTGCCGCCGGACATCTGCTGCACGAGTCCGGCACTGCCCACACTAGTGGGTCATGCCACCCAGGGCAATCAGCAGGCCAATGCGGCGGTGGCTGCCTTACAGAACTACCAAAAAATGCTGCGCCAGCGGCCAGCATCGTGCAGCTTGTTCCTAGACAGCATTATACAGGGCGGTGCCCTTATCCAGACGCGTCTGTTCCGGCGACATCTCAACGTTCAGGAGCAAGCGGGTCCGGTGCTGCAACTGCAGGATACGGCAGAGGCGGCCGCATCTGTTGTCCCACCCGTGGCCGTGGGTCAATTCCGTGCCACGCTCGATCGTTCCCGTCTGGACTCGGTCTCCTCCAGCGACGAGTCCAACTCGCAGGCCTCCACCTCATCGAGATCCAGTTTCCGGCTGAAGCGAAAGTTCCTGCCACAAGCCTTCTTCGACAACTTCCGGGCCTTTAATCGTCTGCTTACCGATTCGCGGGTTCTAAGCCAGGCAGATGCACACCTCTGGGACTGGGACGTAATCACCACAATACTAAAGGTGAGTCCAAGATCGACGGAATTGATGATTTACCAAGGTTATCTTGTTTTCCTTTGGACTTCCCTAGTCGAATTTAATCCGCAAGCTGGACTACACGCTGGGTAAATTCCTAAAGCGACTGGTCGACTTCTACAAGCCACGCAACAATCGGTTCTCGCACCAGGATCTGGTGCCGGGACAGAGCTTGCCAACGTATGTGAGTGCCGGGCTAGACTTGATCGATGTCCTACTAAGCAGCAGCGAGGTAAATATTCAAATGTTGTTGTAGATGGTATATACCACCTTAAAACAATTCGATTTGATTTCTAATGTTAAGTATTTATGCTTTTTCTTGCTCGATTGCAGCTGGAGTGTATGCGCTACATAACCGACTATTTCTCGGACATTAGTCAGCAGCTGGCGGCCGTTACCACATCGAACCGTGCCCATGACTGCCTCTTTAGTCCGCAGCACATGAACAACACGATGTGTCAGCAGTACTTCCTATATATCGGACGCATGTGCCGCACCACCAAGGGCATTGAAGTGCTCAAAAACACAACGGTTTTCGAATAGTAAGTACAAATTGGGGAGATTGAGTTTAAGGCACTTCGTTTATCCCATTTAGACAGAAGGCAAACAAGCTTTCTAAGAAAGATCATACCGATAATTCGGATAAGGTTAACTCAGTTTCCCCCCGCCTCTTTTGCAGCCTTATCAACTTGGTTCGTGTGACGGATCATGTGTGTTACGTAAAGCTGATTGTGTCCGGACTGAACTATAGCTACGAGAAGCTGCCACGACAGGTGCTGGAGAAGGCACTGACGTCGGCCAAGACGCGCTATGGCCGCCTGTATGCCACCCAGTTTATGGCCGTGCTTCTACGTGCCCGCCTGCCGCACTTTGAGGTCTGGGGCATACCCCTCATCATCCATCAGACACGCGACTCGGATCGTAGCGTAGTCCTGGCCGCCATGGAGGTGCTGGAGGAGGCCTGCCACGACAAGTATTACCTCGAGGAGATTGTCAGCCGCTGGCCCAATCTCACGCAGCGCGGCGATGCCGGACGCCTGCTGATGGCCCGCTACTACTCACTGCCCCGCGGCCTGAACAGTACGATGGCGCGGATCGAGGAAGAGATACGCTACTGGCGCAATGGCTACAACAAGCGTTATGTGCTCCTCGTCGAGGCGGACACCCATGCCAGCTTGACCCTGCACATCCGCAACGAGGACGGCTATTATTCGCGGCGCAACTGCAACCAGCGACCGCAGACGGTGCCGCCAAATATTGCGCCGCATCTCTATGGCCAGATGGCACAGACCGGCCAGGGAATGTCGGCCCTGAGGAAGCACGGTGATCTGCCCCAGCTGCTGGAGGTGCTCACCCGCGCCAAATGCACCGACGATGCCGAATGCCTGGACTTGAAGGCGGCCATCTGGGCCCTGGCTCATGCCTCAACCCATGCCAACGGAATTGAATACTTTTTGGAGCTGAATTCCAGGTGAGTTATTGTTTATAAAACAGCCGAGTATCTTTCTAAATGCATTCTCAATTCTTAATTACGCAGGCTTTATGAGAAGCTCATTGTGCTGGTGACCAAGTGTGAGGTTTACTCGGTGCGGGCCACCTGTTTCAGCGCCTTGGGACTCATTGCCGGCACCCAGGCGGGTGCCAATATCCTCTTCAAACTGAGTAAGTAACTTTATTCAGATGCGGTGAAAGGTATCCCTAGAGAATTCTATCCCAGCCAGCAGTTTAATGAAACAGAACAGTTCTTTAAGACGCCGTAATGGTTGGTTTACATATGAAACCCTTCTTAAGGGGTTATCCCGGTTTTGAAATTTCAAAAAATGCATTTTTTTCAAACTTTTTTAAATAATAGTACAAAGTGTCAGGAATGCTGTCCGAAAATTTCAAGTCGATCGAAGCAAAACTGTAGGAATGGGAGAAATTTAAAGCCCAGCGCGTCGTATGAGTCACAACTGGCAATTAAAACTTTAAACGCGTTTTTCTCAAAACCACTTTCTTGAAGTCGGTAGTCAAGATTTCTCGAAAACTACTGGACCGATCGACTTCAGATTTTCCACACTTCTTCTAGACATGTTTTTCTTGTCTCTGAACGAAGAATTTTTTATATCTTCAATTATAACCGATTTTATAACCCAAAATATGGCCAAAATTGACGTAAAAAGTGAAATTTTTCATGAAAAACGCTCCCAAAAATTCAATTTTTAATTTTTTAAAAAATCCTTCGTTCAGAGACAAGCCAGACACATAAGCTAACAGGAAAATTTTGGTTTTTTGATTTCAAATAAAAATTGACGGAGAAAACCTGCCTACCGCAAGGACATAATTTTTTTTAGGGTTAAGTTCAACCCTCCCTCAACGGCTCATTTGTGAATATTTTTTGT